>JAKTSR010000064.1:0-58020 GCA_030580325.1 Sugiyamaella sp. yHKS617 | reverse complement strand
GCCTCCGGCGGCCGGGGCGCTGCCCCGGACCCCGCAGCTCCTCTTCGCTGCGCTCGAGGAGGCCGTTCCCGGGAGTGGCGCTCGCGCAGCGAGCACAGCGGGGTCCGGGGCCACGCCCGGCCGCCGGAGGCCCCGCGGCTTATTGCCCAAAAAGTCTATTAAATGCACAAAGAGGAACCAAAAATGTGCTAAGAGCTTTTGTCAGTCTCGGACTCATCGTCCTCCTCAGTAGATTCGTCGTCGCTGCGGTTGTCCTCAGCAGAGCCGCCTTTGAGAATTGTCACCACTACGCGCATGATATACCACAGCCAGATTAGCGTGATGACCTGCAGTACCAGCAGCATGCTCACCAGGGTCCAGTGGACCTGCGAGGTAAAGCATCGGATGAGCTCGCCTGACTCGTCGTAGTAGCATTTCTTTTCGATGAGCTCGAAGGCGTCGGTCATGGCCGACCAGGTGCAGTAGTTGAAAAACAGATGGCGCAGCGAGATCCAACCAACCAAGAACACGCCAAACATGATATCGCACACGTTGGAGAACCCAGAGTATTTGAGCATCTTGGCCGTGGACAGCAGTACGTCTACAACATCCATAAGAACCAGAATGACGTGGCCGATACGAGTGTAATAGTAATAGTAAGAGCCAGTGACAAGCAGGCATGTGACTATGTGATGAGCAAACATCTGGACATAGTCCTTGCGTTTCTCTTCTACATTCAAGACGTAAATTTGAGAGAGCCAGCACGCAAGCTGGATGAGATAATACGACTTCATCAGACGAGTCATCTGATAATGGGGCCAGCCAATCCAGACATGTTTTATTGAGTATGCATAGTCTGACTCGGCTAGCAGGTACATGCCGAGCACCCAGGCCATGAAATAGTAGAAACCGCTCCATCCCTGCTCAGCAAATCGCACCTGCTTCTTTCTGGACTTCATTCCTGTCACATTACGAGCAAAGGGGATAAATACGTAGTTCATGAGCGTAGCTCGGATAAAAATCAGTAGTACAATCCATGTTAGCACAATGAATATGTCGTCGACTCCAATAGTGGCCTTCTCCGTAACAGGGTCATAGTATTGGATGTGCAGGAGTTTATTAGTGAGTGGCTGCAGGGCTGGGATCTGGTGAGCAAGTCCGAGAATCGCCATGAGTCGTAGTGAGAATTTGGTTTGTCGCTCAGCTAGATACTCCTGCCAAGTCTGGCGGGATCTTCTAGTACGGTATGAGACATTAGTTGATTGCGACGATGCCCGCGACGATGAAGACGACGAAGATAGCTTGTTACCAGTCGACTTGCTGGATTTTTCTCTTTGAGTTGCTGAAGCTCGTGAGCTGAGTGCTGAAGATCCTGGGATCGATACTGTGAACGACTCTGGTGAAGTTGCAGTTGAGCCGTGGATCATTGTGATTATGGCGACGAGCGTCGGTCAATATAAATAGCGAGTGAATAACGTGTTTCTAATGAACGAATGGACCACAGCTGGAACGAGTTTGATCTCTATATCTCGGATTCTAGACTGGATGTAATAAGTTCTAGGTCCTGATTGTCCCTCTGCTAGAAATTTAGCTGCCAATGAAATTTATTTTCTAGTTTCTTGTCTTTTTTTCGAGATCTTCGCTATCCGTCTATCCTTCTTGTGTTCTTCAGTCAATAATCACCAGACATGGACATGAACGACAGAAAATCAAATAATTTCAACAGAACGTTGGATTCCAAAATTTACAGTAAATGTCCTCTTGTATAATTGCAACCCAATAGAGTGAGCTGTAGTATCTAAGCGGGATTATGATCACCCTATTTCCTCAATTTTCCAAGGTCCAACCTGCAAAAAATATAAGCGAGCCCAGACTTAAATTTCAGAGGGTCCTTAACTTTGGTACAGATCTCTCTTCCTTATGAACACGATCTAAAATTCAGGTGAACCGGCGTTGCTGCCTTCCCCTAATATATCAACTCCTGACCCTAGCAATTGTCAGCAATGACAGAGAAAACCGAAAACCAGACGAAAATATCAGTTAAACTGGCTACTTTGACTAGTACGTGTCGTCCACGCGCGCGCTTGCATTTAACCAGTAAAAGCCGTATTCCTGAACAGATGCCGCCGTTCTATGCAAATCTACACCTCCAGCGGGGTCCTGACTTGGCTGCCGATGAAAAAATTTCGAACCACAGATGAACCAAAATGCAATGCAAGTTTACAGGAGAACAGTGGCTGAACGAGACTAGGTCTGATTTCTATTCTTAGTAATGGACCTATTTTGTTTATTCTCGAACTATTTGACAGCGCTAACTACATATGCTTAATTAATATAAGCTACCAATGTATGGCTGCATTGGAGTTGGCCAAGTTGA
This sequence comes from Sugiyamaella sp. yHKS617, assembly GCA_030580325.1. Taxonomy (NCBI): domain Eukaryota; kingdom Fungi; phylum Ascomycota; class Dipodascomycetes; order Dipodascales; family Trichomonascaceae; genus Sugiyamaella; species Sugiyamaella sp. yHKS617. The sequence continues at coordinate 55,664 of JAKTSR010000064.1, read as the reverse complement.
CAGCTGGAACTGACAAGCTCCCTCGACCATCTCAACATAGTCTGCGTCGATTGAGATCCGAAAACTGCGTGGCCTGCTTACTTCAAGGCGGACTTTCAACAGTCTCAGCTTGCTGTTATATGTAAAACACTGCCTCCTTTGCATATGCAATCGGCATTCCCTAACCAGGGGCAACGGGGACCGGCAGGCACTCGCCAGGAACCGACATATGTCTCCGATCTTCGACTAGATCTTCGACTACCCTAATGTGTGGAACCGGCTTGGATCAGCCTGCTGAGACTACCCTGGCGACCGCCGCGACCTCTCTCTTGGGTCGTGTCGGTCGGCTAGCTCAGCAGTCGATTTTGACAATAGTCAGTACGTGAACCTGGGATCTTGTGCTCTCTCGCACTCGCTATATAATTAATTATACAGATTGCGCTAGCTCAGAGGGAAGATCGCGTCTTCTGCCCAAGAGACGGTTTTGCGCAGCAAAAATATTTCGGACTCCCTGAGTCCAAAAACAAGAACCATGGACGAGTCCGGAATCGAACCAGAGACCTCTCGCATGCAAAGCGAGCGCCATAACCAACTAGACTACACGCCCTATTATTGGCCAATTTTTTGCGTACTTCCACATAGTGCGAAGGTCTTCGAAAAACCAGTTTCGCAGCCTTTATGCTTTATATTTTTCCAAGTCAGTTTCTGGCTGGTATACTCTCATTCTTGGTCTTGTATGTTGTATCAATACGACATATGTCTTGTGGGGGTGATCAGACGGCACTCTACGGTCTATAAGAGCCCTTATTAGTCCTCACAGACCAGTAAGCTTGATTTTACCTTCGATGACATTTATATTAGCTCCACAAGTCTTTCAGCCCATTATTAAGCTGTGTCTAGCATGAGGGCCATGCCAGTTCCGAGGCATGTGAGCTGGGTATGCTTGTTACATTTTATGTACACTCTGAATCCCCATTACGAATGGGACTTCCAGAGAAAAACTGAGAGAAAAATTACCCAATGGAATGGCAGCCACTCTTTATCGAATGCTAGCAGCTACCCCGAATACCGCTCAGCACCGAGCAGACCGAACTCAGTCCCCCAGCCACAGGGATAAATCCTCCCCGAGCGCACCAACGGGGTCTGGGGCATAGCCCCAGCCGCCGGAGGCAACCTGATAGTACCGCTGGTAATACCCCTGGCCACACCCCTGGTCACACCCCTGGTCACACCCCGAGCAGTGCCTTCACCAGTTGGTTGCGGCAGGAGTTTTCGTCATACGACTCCCAGCGGACGTAAAGAGAGATCAGCTCCTGGACACACTCAGCAAGCTTCTCCAGGTCTATGCCGGACTCCCCCAAGAAGCCGACCATTAGATCGATGCGCGCCTTTATCCGTTCGAGAGGCTTCGACGGCCGCACAAGTGGACTCTTTAGTACGACCACGGTGTAAATACATGCCATAGCGACAATATGCGGAGCGACTATGAGGATCAAGTCGGTGGCATAGCTGTCATTAATCATAGACCACACAGCCTGGTACTCTTCTGGGTTGAGCTCCAGCTGGCTGTAAGACTCGGACATGGCTTTCAATATTCCACCCAAAGACTGGTACGGATGATGCACAACAAGGTACGTATCCAGCTCTTCGATTAGGTAAAACTCACACTCGGCAATTTTGGTTGGGTCCGTGGTCACATAGTCGGGCCATAGCACCCGTGCTTCTGAAGTAATGGTTCGAATGTGCTGAGGGCATTCCTCGGCTTTGCATGCCACGTACACACATGTCGCAACTAATAAATAGACATTCACCTCATGAATCGAGGCTCGTGTGAAAAATCGTGCCAGATACACCTCGGCTGTTCCAATAACTCTCTGTCGCAACGACAACTGTCGTCCGAATGCCAGTACTAGACTGTGAAGATATATCCTCATGTTATGATCATATGCTCGGTAAGAGTCTGCTGGTACGCCCATTTTCCAGTCATTCTGTGCCACTTTTTCTCGGCATTTCTGTAGTTGCTCTTTTGTTAACTGCCAGTGCAGGCGCTGGCTCGAGGTCCAGTAGTTGGCAGACTGACAAAGCTGTTAGTACTTAGCACTGGTGCACTGACATAACCTATGGAACAACCGTCTATTCCGCAGGACTTTGAGAGCATGATCCCGTCGACTGTGACGCCAAATATGAGCCTGAGGTGTCTGTCCAGACAGAGCGAAGCGAGAATTGGGGTGCGGAGCCACGCCCCAGCCGCCGGAGGTATCACTGGGCTAGAGTCCTGCTAGAAGCAGCCTCGATCACAGCGCAAGCTCTGCGCCCTTTCCAGTCCCTCCCCTCTCCAGTACAAAAGCAGAGACCACAGCTTCGGGCCCGACTGTGAATACTTACCATCTGTCACGTACAGACCCAAGCACAGAGTGTTTCTCGGAGAACGAGTGACGCCAGAAATGGATCAGACCGCATAAGTGAGTGCGATCGTCTATCGTTGAGTTTTCAGATGCTTAATCTAGGTTAGGGCCGCATGTTGAAGTATATCTCAGCGACAGTTAACCCCTGAGCTTTTATTCTTCACCACAGGCATAGAGGCAGACCCTGGTCAATTACAAAGTGCACATACTCCAGAAGCATGAGTGGAAGCCAGGAAGGCAGTCAGAAATTGTCTTCCTTAAAATGCATAGGGTACTCGTTGGCGGTCACCTCGACCTATGTAGGCTCCCTGTATCTCCGCAAGAGCACCAGACCGTCGCTGGAACAGAGTCGAGATGATCCTCGAGTGCTCACCCAGAGGATGATAACGATATCTATCGTGACAATTGCTCTATCGGTGATTGTGCCAGCAATTCTGAGCTATATCGAGAATATTTATGAAACATGGTTCTATGGCTGGCTGTCGCTGCACATGTCATTTGGCTTTGAAGCCCTCATTTTCGACCCCATCAAATGCGTCCTGCTGACAAGCGTATTATTCGTGGGCCCACTGGTGAAATTCTTATTCTTTGACCATAGCTTTGATATAAAGTCAATTCTCCAGGATATCAAGTATGGAATGGTAGACATATACGGCATCCGCAACTATTTTATCGGGCCCCTGACGGAGGAGGTAGCTTTCAGAGCGTGCATTTTGGCATTCTACCTAGCGTCAGGAGCATCTCGAGGTGCAATGGTATTCGTGACTCCCTTGTATTTCGGAATTGCTCATGTCCACCACGCATATGAGTCGTACCTCAGGTGCAGCGTTGCTAGCGATACTGCCAGCCCCAGCATCAACTCACAACTAGTGCAGAATATCATTATTTCGGCGGTGTTCCAGTTCCTCTTCACCACGGTGTTCGGATGGTACGCGACATACCTCTTCCTCAGCACCGGCAGCGTCTGGTCCTCGGTGGCCGTCCACATCTTCTGCAACTCGCTCGGAGTGCCAGAATGGACTCTCGACACCCCCAGCAAGACCCGCCTCTACCGGTCTCTACTGGTCCTCGGCCTGGTGCTCTTTGTTGTGCTACTCAATGTCGTCACTTGGCCACACTCCATAGTCTAAAGCAGGCAGATAACTCTCTAAAGCCTCCGGCGGGAGGGGCGCTGCCCCAGACCCCGCTGTGCTCCGCTGCGCGGAGCCGTCCACCCTGTCTGCCACCGACTCGAGCGGAGCGAGAGGACCCACGGGTCCGGGCAGAGCCCGGCCGCCGGAGGCACCCTGCCCCCACGGCGACGACTCAGCAATGATAAATTAAATAAGGTGTTTATGCGATAGTCTTCTGCGACATTGTCGACAGGCGGGCCAGGCAGCCCGCGATCTGGAGGAAGGTGCCCACGCCGTCGAGGATGCGCATGTGGGTGAAGCCGATTTCCTTGATGAGCTCGAGGCGCATGCCCTCACTGACGTCGGACAGATTCTTGGTCACACGAAACATGGTGGAGATGATGTCGACCGCGCTGTACCCCTTGTCCCAGAGGGAGTTGAGCTCTTCGAGGGCGCCGTCGATGTTGAACTGGGTGCATGCTTGCATCATACGTTGCACTGCTAGCGGGTGAGGCGAGTCGACTACTTTAAACACATTGTCGCCGCTCACGAAGCCGAATCCCGACCAGGTGCTCTGTAGGTTGTTCAGGGCCTGTCGCATGTCGCCCTCGGCCGTGAAGAGCAGCGCGCTCAGCCCGTCGTCGGAATACTGCACGCTTTCTGCCTCGATCACCTGGAGCAGTCGTTTCAGCACCTGTTCGTCAGTCAGTCGAGTATACCGTAGGATGGCGCAACGCGATTGTAATGGCTCGATGATTTTGTTGGATTGGTTACACGCAAAGGCGAAACGTGTTGTATTGGAGTAGATTTCCATCGTTCTTCGCAGAGCCTGCTGGGCTCCAGGTGTCATGGAGTCGGCCTCATCAAGAATGACCACCTTCTGCCGCCCTGGGGGCAGGTTGATTTTTTTCTGGGCAAACGCTTTGATCCTTCCTCGAACTACGTCAATGCCACGCTCGTCTGACGCATTCAGCTCTAGAACCGCCTCCTTGTACGTGTCGCCGAGAAGAGTGCGTGCTAGACACAGCACCGACGTCGTTTTACCAATACCTGGCATACCAGAAATGATCAGATGGGGCATGTTGCCGTCTCGCGCTATGATCTTTAATCGCTCAATGGTATCCACATTGCCTACCACGTCATCCAGGTACACCGGACGGTATTTTTCCACCCTGGCATGCTGTTAGAAGTGCTGGCGGGTGTGCCTCCGGCGCTACCCCGGACGGTAGTGCTCAGTTCGCGAGCTGCGTATAACTCACCATGGCAGCTGTAGCCCGTTTTCGAGTACGCTGGTTTGGGCCGCTGTGGCTAATGCTCCCTGCTTCGACGACTCGCCCTGGATCGCCATTTGGTTGGTGATATGAGTCAGGCTAAACTGAGAGAGTTCTGAGATGGATGATTACCCGCAGGCAATATTGTTAACGTTGGCACGCGTTGGATCCAACGCGTACACGGCGTGAAATTTGCTGATCCGTGGGAAACCTTTAATTGCATATGGCAGACCCAATTTTAACCCAATTTCAAGGTGCATTTCCGATACCGGTTTCGCACCTGTGATACGACGAAAATGTCCTATCAGCCGAGCTAGGCTTCTTATCTATCCACTTCATGCATACACCCATGCTGTCAGACCAAGCTGCTAGATGATGATTATTTTCACAGTCAGCTTGCTCTTTTAAGGTGGTCTGTAACCTGCAGTCGTTTACTGACTTGGTTGACAAATTTGCAAAACCGCTTCCGAATTCTGTCCCTCAGCGTGGAGGCTAACGAAGATGCAAGAGTATTTAGATTCTTATGAGGATATTAAAGTGGATATTGATGGACAGCTGCAACAGCAAGTGTCTGACTCTTCGCAGGTGGCTGCAAATTTCAATGACCCGCCCGCAGTCTCTCCCCAGAGAATGAAGCAGGAGTTCTTGTCTAATACCAACGTCTTCCCCTACATTTTAGAAGGATCAATGATTTCTCCAGACGGATCAATGATATCCCCTGAGGGAACGATGAGCATGGGGGTTGAGAGTGGATCCTCGGTGGTGCGCACCCCTATGAATGGCAACAGCAGCGTATCCTCAGGAGCTTATATCCTGGAAAGGTCCAGCTCCGATGTCGCTAACGGGCCTATCCAACCGGGTTCTCAAGAGCTGATGTCGCAGTCACCATCCTCGGCGCGACCTGGAGGTACGCCTAACGTCCCAGACAAGAACCCAAAGTTCATGAAAATGAGACCCTGTGACGAATGCCGCCGGCGCAAGTCTGGATGTATTATGGCAGATGGATCCAATACTTGTTTGACATGCCAGGTTAATGGCATACCCTGTACATTTATCGAGGGGCCGAGATCACGAAAACGTAATGCCAGCGGTACTGCGAAAGAGATTGCAAGTGGATCGAACAAAGGCTCTGCTTCTGGCTCTGCTGACTCGTCAAATGCCAATAAAAGATCCAAAACAGGTACCAATGCTCCTGAGGTTGTTCCTGAAGCACCAGCTGAGCAGTCCAGATATATAAATCCAGTGCAGGATTACGCTAGTTTACGAGGCCATTCCCTGCTGAAAAAGACCCTCGGTCTACAGTATCCAAAGTCGGCAGTTTATATTGGTGATACATCTGTGTATGACAATCTTTTGCTGGATTCTGGAAATTTTGATACCAAAGATGAGGCAGAGCTTCCTGGAAACGTATCGCTACGGCGTGCTGGGCCGGGCGCAGTATTTATTCTATCGACAGACGACGGCCCACAAGAGTCAGTGGAAGACGTAGATGAGATAGAGAAGCTTGTGACCCCGTACGGGAAGCAGCTCATTGACCTGTATTTCTGCACGGTCCACCCACACTTTCCAGTCCTCGACAAAGACGTATTTCTGGAAAAATACTCGCGGACTCATCGAGAATTCGTACCTTGTTTATTGGCAGCAGTTTACATTCTTGCCCTGAAATGGTGGTATTACGATGTCAACCTGTCTTCCCTACCAAAGCCTGATATAACTGCCAAGCTGTACCAACTGGCGGTAGAGAGTTTTCACAAGGTGTGCGGGCACCCAAAAATCCCTGTCGTTCAAGCCGGTGTATTACTGGTGCAGTGTAAACCCAGTGATGACCGTCACTGGCTGATTTGTTCACAGGTTGTTCCATGTGCAGAAAGAATTGGTCTAGGATTAGACTGCCAGAACTGGAAAGTACCCAAGTGGGAGCGTGGCCTTCGAAAACGCCTTGCTTGGGCAGTGTATTTATTAGACAAGTGGCTGTCTCTTATTGAAGCTCAACCGTCACATATTTCGGACAACTATTGGCTTGTCGGAAAGTTAACGCCTGATGATTTCACCACGAAATCGTCGAAATCAGATGATGACAATACCAGTGGTGCCAGTTCAGCTGCTGATACTCCAGTGCCAGAAGAGTCTGTCATATCACCCACTTTATCAACTGATCAACCGGGTCAGGTTTTCATTGAAATGATAACACTGAGTCAGATTGTCAATGAAATCATCGACAGCCTATTCACATATAAGTCGAAATCCGTCATTCGCGATACTGAAGAGATTTTAGAAGTGGCGAAGCCGATTCAGATAAAGCTCCGTCGATGGTACCTCAGTCTGCCAGAATCACTTCAGATCAATAGCACCAAGCCACGTCAACTGTCGGCCCATGGAGGTCTCCACCTGGCGTATTTCGGAGCAGAAATTACACTTCACCGACGAATTATTCGTTCGCTAACAAAAGAATCTCCCCAAGAATTGACTGATGTCTGTAGAGAAGCAGGCAAAGCCCGCCTGCTAGCGGCTATGGAGTTTGTGCGGGGTCTTCGACCGGAACACATGCAATCGTTTTGGCACTTTTCGGCCTCAGCGAACTTTGCTCTAATCGGATCGTTTGCTGCGCTTTTGTTTGTCACATCGCGGACCAAGGAAGAGAAAATGTTCTACCGTGCAGAAATCACTGATTACATGTGGCGCCTGAGAGTGCTCAACGGGTTTGGAGAGATGGCCGCTGCGTTGCGGCTCCTGGGTATCACCATGGCACGAATTCCTGGTCTGAAAGCGCCCGAGATACAAGCTGGCTACTAGGTTAGAACCTTTCTTGAGCTGAGCACATGAAATGGCATGTTAACCGCCCAAAATATATGCGTGTAGTATATTAATATTTATATAGTATAAAATACTAGAAAAGTGCACTTAAACTGTCCAGGACCTGGGCAGGGTCCAATAAATGCCACGAAGCAACCGTCATCTTCGAGGGAGGGCCCACTGTAACAGAAAAAACTCCGTCTTCAGCCGAGTAGTTCTCAAGAGCGCGGAACATGTCTTCGTCTGTGGAATCGTCACCTACACAGAAAACCATCTCAGGCGTATTGTCCTCTCCATACTCGGACATGATTCTCTTGACAATCTCTCCCTTATTAAACTGACTTGGTCGAACTTCTATGTTTGCCTTACCGGCCATGACATCAACGTCGTAGAAAGGTACTACAGATTGTTCGAGGTGGTTACGGAGATGCTGGGCCTGGAAAGCGCCAAAGTCCGGGTCTGCCCGGCGATAGTGCCAAGTCAAAGCTGCACGTTTATGTTCAACAGAAGAGCCCTGAGTGCGCTCGGTATAATTGTTAAAAATCTCAGCTACCACCTTCTGCCACGACATATCGATACTAGCAACAAGATCCTGCCATTCACCAGAGCCCTCAGCTTCTTTGAGAAAGCAACCATGTTCAGCACTAAAAGATATCTTGTTGTTCCGGCTGCCCAGCCACTTGTCGAGAAACTGCTGGTCACGGCCGGAAATGACCCAAACAGAATTGCGGGGGTCAGAAGTTAGTTGGTCCAATATGCTGTAAAGACGCTTCGAAGGTAGAGCAGCAGACGGTTCGTTGACGATAGGCGTCAGAGTACCGTCATAGTCGAATAAGAAAAGTCTTCTTGATTTGGCAGTCTTGTATTTTGAGACAAACATTGATGTATCCAAGAGTGGGGTAACATGAGAGAACTTGTGCTCAGTGATGTTATGCATCATTCGAGAAATAAATTTCAAAACCCAGTCCTGGCAAGTGTGTGTTGTCACATATTCATAGAGGCTGTCTTGGAGACGATCATGAGATCGTTTGGACTCGGGGTCGTCCTGTAAAGCGTTGTAAATAGACTCAGCAACCTGTCGAATATTCCATGGATTTACCGAGATGGCATTGTGCAAGCTACCGGTAGTACCAGTAAACTCCGAAGTAATAACAGGTGATTTATTGTCCTTCTGGCACACAACGAACTCGAGTAGGGTGGTGTTCATACCGTCACGAACGGAAGTAATCAGTCCTAGGTCAGCTACTCTGAGTAGTGCCAGGTACTCTTCTCTAGCCACATGGCGGGGATGGTGGTGTACGGGCACGAAATGAAGCATGCCGTGGTTAGCATTGATTCGGGAAATGAGTTCTGAAGCACGCTTTTCAACCTTGACGTCAGAAAAGCTATATGCTGGAGAGGTTACCTGGATAAGGACTACCTTGTCGCTCCATTCGGGATACATATCAAGGAACATTTCAAACCCTTGTAGTTTCTGCACTACACCACGCACACTGTCCAATCTATCTCGTCCAACAATGATCTTTTTATCAGGATATAAGTCACGAATAGCCTGAACCCGCTCGTCGATTTCAGGCGAAAAGGCGTCTTTTTCCACTCTTGTGGTGTCGATTCCTATTGGCAGTGACTGTACCGAGACAAACATGCCATATGCATTTATATGATTTGGCGAGCTTTCCACCCCCAAAAGACGGGTGCACGAGGATATAAAATGGCGCTTGTAGGAGGCAGCCTGGAAACCGACAATATTAGAACCCAGAACACTTTCCAACAGCTCTTTTCTTTGCGGAATACAGCGGAAGTATTCCGAGGAAGGGAAGGGGGCATGCACAAAAGTACCGATAAACGCATCGGGTCGGCGCATTCTAATCATCTGCGGGAGCAGCAAAAGATAGTAGTCGTGAATCCAAATGACATCGCCGGGCTGATAAATTTCAAGAATCTTATCTCTATAAGCTTCGTTAAAAGCGACATAGTCAGCCCACCACTTCTTCATTTCGTTTCCATCGGCGTTGGCGACTAGTTTGTTCTCGTCTTGAATATAGTGGAGAATTGGCCACACCACCTGTTCAGGGTATGCTCGCCATCTCGACTGATTTCCCGGAAGCCATACAGGGTGCATTACCCAAGGCTCTTTAGATCCATTGCCGTTGCCACTGTTATCTTTTTCTTGCCCATTGGCAATGCTGTTATAGGCATCTTCCAGATGCTTTTTCTCGGCATCATCAAATTCTCTAGTTAATAAATCTTTGTCTTCTAATAATACAGTGTGACCAGACTCGACAGAAGCGACGTTGCCAGCTTTCACTTCACCGGGCCATCCAACAAGAATGCTGTCCCATTGAGTGCCCTCATGGATGAAATTGAGCGACGAGAAAAGAGCAGAATTTCCCCTGCGCTGCTGCAAAGACAACCCGTCGACACCGTCGGTCCCATTATCCACCACTTCCCAAGGGAGGTTTGTAACAGCGGAAATGATCCTTCCCGAGGTCTCCACCCCTTTACTCCGCACAGCGTCGGGGGTATTCAGCGGTTCGTCATCTGCCAGTTCTTCGTCGTTCTGCTCCTCCAGATTTCTAATGTCCTCATCGAATGGCTGCCTCTTTGGCAAGCCCGGGGACGCCAGTCTTGAAATGGGCGATTCGCTCCCAGTAGGGGTCGCGAACATCTCCACTGGGTACTGGGCAGTTTCAACCGAGTTCTAGAACATTGATGTTAGCACCAATCAACTCAACCTCTATTGCCAATATCAATTGACCTGGGCACACTCTCAACATCAACCAGACGCCAACCACCAGACACCACCCACACAGCGCCAGTAACAGCAGGTACGTCCTTCTACCGTATCTTCGATGACAAGAACAACACCAACAACAGCAACATCTCATTGTCACGGCCAGATCACAGCCACCAGCGCACCCAGCCTCGACAGGCCAGTTACAGTGCCATCGCTCGCGCGGAACGATGCCATCCTTCTTCCATCTTTAAAACTTACACTCATAGTACTTGACCTGAAGACAAACAAAGACAAAAGACGAATCAGAAATCGACCCTGTTTAAATACCGGACTGGACAGAGGGGATCACAAGCGGTCTGCGCTGCCTAGGAGTCGACAACCTACCAAAAATATTATACACTCCACAGAGTACACGAGGTCAATCAATCAATCAACAGCTGCGCATCAGCACTAGTACAATAAGCACAGCACCTGCCGAATCGTCTAGATAAAATGCGGTACGCTTGTCGACCGTCTCCTGCAGGCAGGGCTAATCTACAGTTTATTGTTGCTTACACAGGCCCGTGCATGCTCAAGCGTTAACTGCGAATGTAATTATTATTAAGGTACGCTAATACGCCGAGATTCCTCATGTTTTAGGATGGCTGGCGCACACATGTTCACACTGCGCACGGTCGCTCGCTACAGCTTTTCCAGCATTGCCTTTGCGAGCGGGCTCAGAACTGGCTTGATTCCGGCTGGGCGGCTGGGTGTGTGCCTCCGGCGGCCGGGGCGCTGCCCCGGACCCCGCTGTGCTCGCTGCGCGAGCGCCGGGGTAAGCAGGCTGGCGGTCGGGATGCTGGGTTCAGTTCGCCGAGAGACTTTGCCATGCTCGCAAAGCGAGCACAGCAGCGCCCCGGCTGTCGGAGTCACCGCGGGGGTGGCAGCAGCGGCGAGCGGCAGCAGCAGAAGCAGGAGCAGCGGCTAGCCGGACGACACAGGCGGGATGAAGGCCACCTCGTCGCCGTTGGCGACCTCTACGAGCCCCTGCGAGTCGTCCACGTACTCCAGGTTCACGCACACAGCGCACGAGTCGAGCAGTTCTGCCACACGCGGGTCTGCGGCGTACCTGCTCCGAACGAGCTCGATCACCTCCTTCAGCGCCACGGTCACGTCGCCGAGCTCAAAACTGTCTTCGGCCACCCGTGTGGCATCCTTCAATGGCCCGAAGTACAGTACTTTCATGTTTCCCTGAACCAGGTTCTCGTCGCAGGCTGGAGCCCCTTTTTATGCTTCCTGATCAGGCCCTAACCCTGGATTACCCCTGAAATTGCCCCATGGCGGCGGTTGTCTTCGCGAGCCCTCTCTTTCGAGCACGACCACTGTTGCGAGGGCGGCGCGGTGCCTCCGGCGGCCGGGGCGCTGCCCCGGACCCCGTCATGCTCGCTTCACGAGCGCTATTCCCGGGGAGCGACCCCAACCGGTACGAGCTGGCAGCCGGGCGCTGTCCCGGGCACTTCGCGAGCGCTACTCCCGGGAGTGGCCCTCCTCGAGCGCAGCGAGAGGAGCCGTGGGGTTCGGGGCGCAGCCCCGGCCGCCGGAGGCAGCCCGGCTTCCCCTTTGGGAGAGCTGCCCTGTACTTGAGGACGGCAGCTCCAGAGCCAGCTGGTAAGTGGGTGACTGCAAGTATTTCTAGTTTTCTATTTTTCAGTCTCTCCCTGCTCTTGGTGCGGGGAGAACAACAGGGTTGGGTGGCGAGAGAGGGGCCGGGGCCGACGGGTCCTGGCCGAGGGCACGCAGGGCGAGCGAGCGCCTCCGCTCGGCCTCGGCCCGGGTGGACCCTCGAGGGAACTTGTTGTCGAACGGACGGGGCAGTGACGACTGTGAGAGGTTTGGCGGCGATTGGTGCTGGTGGAGCCGGTGGAATGCGCGCGAGCTCGGGGCGCTGATTCCGCCGGGCACGAGCCGAGCAATGGCCCTGGCGTTGGCGTTGTCTACTTCTTCGGCGGTAAAGGGCCTGAGAACATGCAGGCTGACCAACGCTCGGAATAGACGATTGGATATGGCTTCGACGACCAGTGAGAACGGTTCGGGGAAGAACGTGGCCATGGCGAACGAATCGCTGGCATCACCGCGTACCTTGATTCCCGCGGGGCTGGAATGGCCACTGGAGAAGAATGAACCTCCTTGACCAGGTGCTGATGCAGATGATGACGATGATGGTGCCGCTGAAGGCGACGATGCGGGCGAGCTCGAGGCAGAGCTGATCGAGCCTAGTGAGAACGGCAATAGCGGGTCCACGTAGCTGATTCTAATAAAGCGCAGATAGACCCAGCTGGTGAAGAAACCAATCCAGGACATGAACGCAAACAGGTCGTAGCCAAGAATCCCTGCCAGTGTGTTGGACATGAGAAACAGAAACGGCAGCCGCTTGACTCGCAGCCTGATGCGTCCTTTGAACATGACTATCATATGCTCGGGCACTAGCTGCTTGAAGGCAACTAGAAATGCTGCTACTACCGCGGTTGTGCCGCAAATGGTTTCTTTGAATGAATCCAGGTACGGGTCCTCTGCAGAAGTACGATGTCGGTACAGAATCCAATGCATGACCGCGTAGATAATATAGACTATTAGATTAGGGACCACAGCCATGATACCGAGGAACCTCGCTAGCTCGGTCGAGCCCCATATGTTTTCACAGTATCGCGCTCCGTACAGTAATGTAATAGATGCTAATAAAAATGATACGAGGTTTGTCTCCACGAGCGAGCTTGTGATCAGGACCCAAGGGTAGAACATAACGCCGTTTGTTTCTAGTGTCGCGGTTTCGTTTTTGTCGTTTTCTGTACTTGTCTGGTCTGACTTGTCCTTGGACAGAGTCCATTTTGTCCCACTGGGCGGAACCAGCGTCAGCAGTGGGACATAGATATCATCAGGGCGCGGGATCCTCAGCGACGGGCCATCGGGAAAAGCCTTGCCGCTTGAGATTTCTTCTTCCGAGTAGCTCGATCCATTCTTGAGCCCATTGACATGCGACACTATCAGAAAATATGTGTAGTATCTGTAGAATGCGACTGTCGTGGACAGAACCAGCAGCGAAAGCACTGAGAACTTGGAAACTGGCGGTAACCTCATAGTGCCTATTTATGCGAGCGTGGACTTTATTCAGAGTACAACGCAGCGATTAAAATCGAAGGACAGTCAAAATAAGCAATACTGATGTTGTGGTCGAGATGGACAGATGTTCACTGGTAAGTGGAACCTATGATCCATAGGATATGGCTCTGCGCATCCAATAGGCCTGGTCCTCTCAGTGCCCGTCAGTATCTAGCAGAGTCCGCGAATACCAGCAGGTGTCAGCTCCGAAATGTCGTGCAATCCCAGTCGAACAGTCAATCCGGCTCTGTATTTATCAGATCAGTTGGCGGCGGTGTTTAATTTCGTTTGTAGCCGCGTACATATCTATGCGTGTTGCAATGGCCCTGCCGCCTGTACCTAACTCCCTGTGAACCTGGAACATGCGAGAGATAACTCTAATCTGCTTTTGCCTTGAATCCGTCCGTAGCATGTTACAGCGGTCAAACATTGTCTGATAAATCCGTCTCACCGGGACTCGCTGTGCCTCTGGCGACTGGGGCGCTGCCCCAGACCCCGTTGCTCCTCTCGCTGCGCTCGATCGGCCCCAGCGGGCGGGGAGCTTCAGATGGGCATTGAATGACTATGGCGCTTGAAACCAGCAGGCTGACGGTGGCTACGATGGTTTCGGGGCGCACCACACTGCGGGTATGGGTATCCTATGGCTCTGTAGGAGCCAACGGCGCATCTGCTGAGAACATGGCACACAGTAGAGACCAAGCGCTAGCACGTTCACACTACTTGGATTCAGATGACACGGCCTGCGCGTCGCAGCATCTTGGTTGCATCTGACACTGACAGTTGGGCCCTGACCCCCTGACAAACTTCCTCTTCGGGACGAACTCGCATGCTAGTGGACCCAAAACGCTTTTGCTAGTATTTTAGCTAGCCAGTAAGGAATGAAAATGTGGAAACTTCTGTAGAAACACTGCCTACGGAATACTGATATTGGTACGATGACACCAGTGAACTGGAAGCCTGGATCTGCTCCTGCTTGCCCGGATTACCTGCTTTACTGTTAGTCAACTTCCTCCGTCACCCTCCATATCTCAATAAATAAAAAAAAGTAAATAAAAGGTCGGAAGCCACTTTCCGCCCCGACGCCCATTGATCTCCGTAGTCGCAACCCTTAACCATCCGATGTTATCAAAATGAACCACTTCACCATAGCACACACAGCCCATTCTGCTAAACGACAGCCTCTAAAAATATTCTCCACATATCGATCTCTGTTGGACTGAATCCTAACGCTGTACGCTGATAGACAAGTGATCTTGCACGGAACTTGGGTGCTGGATTTGTCTGTGTAATTGCGTTTTCTTCACGATTGACTTGGCTAAGTTGACGACGAAGGACAACTCAGCAGCTCAGATCAGCCTTAACTCACACATTCAAGACTCAATCTATCCAAGATGACTGAGAGGACGGACGTTGTTGAAAAGTACAAGTAAGTTCAACGGCAATACATATGCGCATGATAGTACCAGATATTAACATTGTAGACTCGTCTTTCTAGGCGAACAGAGTGGTGAGTATTAGACAATGAAGGCTCGCTGTACCGTCTATTATATACTATATATCCTCGGGTCGTCGGGATTTCCAGCTATCCTCATATTGGATAGAATAAGACTCACTTTTGTTGAACTCCTGCTAACACCGCTCAGTGGGCAAGACGTCACTTTTGTCGCGATTCATGTACGACTCTTTTGACGCCCAGTACAAGGCTACTATTGGTATTGACTTCATGTCCAAGGTATGCGCGTGAGCTCTCCAGCAGGCTGGTTGAAGCTGTGCTGTGGCGTGCGGAAGGGGTTAATTTCCCTTGCACAACTTCCTACTCTCAGCCAAACTTCCTGCTTTCAGTTTCTGATCAGCAAAAGACCTGTACTAACATTTGAATCTAGACTATGTACTTGCCGGATCGCACCATCAGACTCCAGCTGTGGGATACTGCAGGCCAGGAACGTTTCAGAACTCTAATCCCATCCTATATTCGAGATTCTAATGTGGCTGTGGTGGTTTATGATATCACGAGTAAGTTACACAACCGGATCCAGAGGGCTTTATTCCGTACTCGGACTTCGGCTGAGAGTCCTGTCTGACTAACCAACGCCAGATCGCCAATCTTTTCTGGATGCTAGCAAATGGATTGATGATGTCAAGGCCGAGCGTGGAGACCAGGTCATCATCGTGCTGGTCGGAAACAAGACTGATTTAGGAGACAAGCGTGAGGTCTCAGTGGAGGACGGCGAGGCTAAGGCCAAGGAAATGGGAGTTATATTTATAGAGACCAGTGCAAAAGCTGGGCACAACGTTAAGAACCTTTTCAAGAAGGTCGCCATGGAACTACCAGGTCTCGAGACCACCCGTCATGAAGAGAGCGAGCTCATTGACGTCAGCATAGATAATAACAACGCCAACCAACAGGGTGAGTCTAGCTGCGCCTGCTAGCATCAGTGCATTCGTCGTATTTAATTGCTGACCTGTCATCCTCGTTTTATACGCATTATTTTAATGTTAACCTGTTTGTCTTGGGCTTAGGTGGACAAGCCCCCGGCGGCCGGGCTCTGCTCGGATCCGCTTCGCGAGAAGCTCCCTATGCTGGGGGGTTTAAAATGTATATGTTTATGCGAACTAAAGAATTAGAGAACATGAGCTGGGCCCTCCGTCATTTTCAGGGGCAGAATGACCTGAAGCATACGGATATGCGGCGTGCACGGCTGCCAATTTCCAGATCGACACTTTTCAACCATGGGGTCAAGTTTTTCATGTTGACATCTGAGCACAGATTTAGAGGTTTGTGCACAGATATAGGAAGAATCGTACTCCCGAGAATTAGAACAAAATGCCTCCTAAGAAGGTCGTCAAGGAAGAAAAGATCCTTTTGGGTCGTCCCGGTAACAATTTGAAGGTAAGTACAGTAGTCAGTCGGCTGACGCTCGCAGGAAGCCGGCAACGTAAGTCGGATTCAGGATGGAACACTAACTTTAGTATAGAGTGGTATCGTCGGTCTTGCCAATGTAAGTGACATGTGCTGAATTGCTCTGTGTCTAGAACCTGGTGCCATATGGACAGTTATCGCATGGATATGCCTCCGGCGGCCGGGACGCTGCGGTGGCTCCTCTCGCTTTGCTCGAGAAGAGCCATTCCCGGGAGGTACGCTGGTGAAGCGAGCACAGCGGGGTCCGGGGCAGCGCCCCGGCCGCTGGAGGCGTAGCCACCAGCCAGTTCGAACCCCGCTAACTTGTACCCCAGGTCGGTAAGTCTACGTTCTTCCAGGCCGTGACCAGATGTCCTCTTGGTAACCCTGCCAACTACCCATTCGCTACTATCGAGCCCGAAGAGGCTCGTGTTATTGTGCCTTCGCCCCGTTTCGACGCTTTGTGCCAGAAATACAAGCCTGCTTCGGAGGTCCCTGCCCACATCACTGTTTTCGACATCGCCGGTCTGACCAAGGGCGCCTCGAAGGGCGAGGGTCTGGGTAACGCTTTCTTGTCCAACATCCGTGCTGTCGATGCCATTTATCAGGTGGTTAGATGTTTCGATGACGCTGAGATCATCCACATTGAAGGTGATGTCAACCCCACTCGTGACTTGCAAATCATTCTTGACGAGCTGCGTTTGAAGGATATCGAGTTCGCCCAGAGACACCGTGAGACCGTTGAGAAGGTCACCAAGCGTGGTGGTCAGTCGCTCGAAGTCAAGGCCAAGAAGATGGAATTGGAAACTGTCGACAAGATCATCAAGTACCTCGAAGACGGCAAGAGAATTGCCAACGGCACCTGGACCACAAAAGAGGTCGAAATCATTAACAGCATGCTCCTCCTGACGGCCAAGCCTGCTATCTACCTGGTCAACTTGTCTGAGCGTGATTACATCCGTAAGAAGAACAAGTTTCTGCCTGCCATCAAAGAGTGGATTGACAACAACTCCCCCGGCGATGTCATCATCCCCATTTCTGTCTCTCTTGAAGAGCGCCTGTCTCACATGGAGACTGATGAGGAGCGCGAGGAGGAGCTCAAGAATCTCGGTACTCAATCCGCTCTGCCCAAGATTGTTACTACCATGAGAAAGGCCCTCAACCTGATTTCTTTCTTCACCTGTGGTGCTGACGAAGTCAGAGAATGGACCATTAGACAGGGTACTAAGGCTCCCCAGGCCGCTGGTGTCATCCACAACGACTTGATGGATACCTTTATTCTCGCCCAAGTCACTAAATACGACGACCTCATCGAGCTTGGCGATGACGCTGCTGTCAAGGCTGCTGGCAAATTGCACCAAAAGGGCAAGGACTACGTCGTCGAGGACGGTGATATCATCTACTTCAGAGCCGGTGCTGGCAAAAATTAGATATGAATCTACTGTAATTATCTTCTTACTTTTGGACCGTGCTTCCAGAGGCTGGGGCGCTGCCCCAGACTCCGTAGTACTCAGCTTCGTACACCACTGACCCATGGCGCTCGCAGATGTTTGGTCAAGCTGTCCCGTCTCGCGAAGCGGAGCACAGTGGACTCTAGTGCCCTTATCTGCCAGAAGCAGACCTGAAAGACCCCGGGAAGAACGTGTACGGCTGACCCAAGTATTTCTGACGCAGGGATCAGGGCCGGTTGATCTGCCCTTTCTTGATTATTAACGAGAATGATCCCAGGCAATGATGGGTCCAAGCTGAAGGTTCAGAGCATGAATAGGCCCTCGGCCGATATGCCGTCGAGTCAGAGAGATCTGGACAGCATTTTCGAGTCGGCCCAGCAGTGGCTCAAAAGCGCCGGCGGAATTCTGGAGCAGGATAGACTCGACAAGCTTTATCAAGAGAGTGGGTCTGAAAGACAAGCAATTGAGATCGATGACAAGCGAGAAGCAGTTATTATGAAAGTATTGGGATATTTGGAGTCTATACAGAAGGAGACTCTAAAGATATCCTCTAAAGCTGGTGGCAGTATCCAACCCGAGGGTGCTGATCTGATATCTATCTCACTGCACGATATGAAGATATTCAATGCTTTGACTAATCTTCTGATCATTGAAGGCATATATCCCTGCTTGTCTAAGGGGATTGGTGTTCCACTGGAGCTGCGGTTCAAAGGAAAAAAGGCAATTGCTAAGCCGACTAGCTCAAAGTCAAGGTCGTTGCTGAAACAGATTATGACCCGACTACAGACTATCATGACCATCAAAGGTGATGTCAGAGATATTGTACTATTGGGGACTTATTCTTCAGATTTGATATGTGGATCTATAGAATTGGCTTATAATCCAGAGTATGAAAAAGAGTCCGAACACGAGCAGTATTTATCTATGTTCGAGGTTGTCACTAATCAGATTGATACTTTTACTTTGTTCTCAAGCTATGTTTCACTGTTGAGAGCAGGAATTCCCAACTGGTTTCGACAGGTTGTTTCACATAATCTTGCATTGATTCCTGTGGCTCGTCGCGATGGCGTACGGGGACTTCTCGAGTTTATTGGAGGGCTTCGTGAAAGCGAGCAAGTCTCAGTGGGGCAGCTTGACAGGGCTGTCAGCGTCCTTCGTGCTTTGCCAAAGGGGGTTGAAGTGAGCGTTTACCAAAAAGCTCTGGCTGAGCAGTTTATTAATATCCTTTCAAGCCCAGCTGTAACACCTTCTACAAGTAATCTAGTTGTGGCTACAGTTCATGTCATTTATACACTCTATGAGCAGAGACCAGCATTCCTCAGCAGTTTTCAACAATCTATTACCGATAATTTTGTCCCAAAAAATCTGACCATGGAAAGAGACGAAGTAATTCGCTCTGAAAATGATCTGGACAATTACCTTACTGTTCTGTCTCATCTAGTAAAATATCCGTCGCAACCTGGCTTGATTTCTGAACTGAGGGGGAACATAATAGTCTCTTTATGGTTGTTGTTAGCATTTCTTAATGGAGCCAAGCGACCTGTTCAAGTGATCTGTGAGTTAATTGTGTCTCTACTAAACATTGACACCGACAAGGAACATTCAGCACAAGATGCTTTAAGAATGGTGAGGTCGTTATTGAGTAATAGCCAGGGACCTGACGATGACAATCAATGGACCTATGGAGGCGGTCCGGATGGAGGGGTTGTAATCCAACGTGCACCGTTTGTGATTTCAAATTCGATGGAAACGATAGAAAAGACTTTCGAGCAGCTTGATCAAAGAGTAGATCTGTTTATGAAAATTCTCAATCAGAAACTGGACCCAAAAGTTATTAGTGGAGTGTTTATTAAGATTGTCGAGCGATGGCTCTCGTCGAGAGGTACAGATATACACGACGACAAAGATTCGGATCCGTTTAGCGCTTTAGTTAATGTGAAGTTGATCCAGAAGATTGTGGACGAACAAAAGGAGCATCTGATGAAATCACCGACTGAGATTATACAATTAATTTCTAGCATGATTGCAGGATTTGTACTGAAGTTAGAGCATGAACTGGACAGTAAGAGTAGAGCGAAGAGAAATATGAACCAGCCCAGCATAGGTGGTCTGTCGGATATTTTGTCTGGAGCTTCACTATCTCAGGACTCAGATGATGACGCAAGCGATAATGAAGACAATGACAGTGACGACGAACATGAAGATGAAACCGATGATCAAGCCGAAGTTGTTAGCTTATGCCTTTCACTTATAACAGGTCTGATTATGGAAGAAGTGTCGCAGAAAGATTTGGAGCTATTAAGGTTGATTTTGCCTCAACTACAATGGATTCTTGAATATGGCCCATTGAGTCTAAAGACCAAAGTAAAAGATGCTATTGAGATATTGAACAGTCCACAAAGCGTCTTTCCAGGTGAACAAGAAGAAGAGGAAGAACTTACCGATTCAATCGCTATATACAACAAAGCGGTGGCTTCGCTTGAAGATCCAATTATACCTGTACGGGCCCATGGAATCCATTTATTGCGGACACTTGTTCGAAAAAAGGATCCTGTTGTTGTATTAGAGAGTGTTTTGCGAATTTTTATTGGCCAAATTAGAGATGAAGACTCATTTATTTATTTGAACGCAATAAAGGGACTGGAAGAACTTACCGACATCTACGGATATGAACAGATCCTGCCCGTTATCCTGGGTCATTATTTAGATCCGAAGGTAGGAATTGATGAGCGATTGCGAACAGGTGAAGTCATACTGAGGGTTGTACAGAGGCTAGACCAGATGCTGACTGGTGAAGCCGTACAAATGATTGTAGAGGCACTTCTCTCGTTAGTCTCAAAAAGACAGAAGAACAAGGACGCCAACGATGATAGATTAAGAATGTCGGCTATGAGTATTCTCGGAGCTGCATGTGAGATCAATCCGCTGGGCGTTGGTCAGTATTTGGCAGATATTGTGGACTGTGCCATTGGCATCCTTACTTTCGAGCAAGATGAGAATATGGCCATCATGCGGAGGTCCGCTGTGGTACTGATTACATCACTGGCCAAAGGATTCGATACTTTGGAAGGTATTCCTAGAAATGAGGTAGAGAAAGTCGTTACGCGTCTTCGATACGCTCATGAGACGGATAAGGACTCCCTAGTCAGAGTACAAGCGGGCAATACTCTGGACATCTTAGAGGGTAAAATTGCATAACCTACATTAATTATACTGTACATAATAAATAGTCATTTCATATTGGTTTTTGGTGAGTGCTCCTATTTCGATAGCCAGTCCCTGAGTTTCCTTTCTTTCCTTTCTTGTTTAACACGCCGGTATTGTTGAACTTCTCTCTTTGTGGGACCTCGAGCTACCTTTTTTGAAGGTGGGTGGTCCGAGTTATTATCGACAAAAGAAGCAAAAAGGTCCGGAGTTAAGCCAGTTGTCAAACTTGGTGTCACGTCCGGCTCATGCTTCTGAGCTTCCTCCTGCTGCAACAGCTCTTGATATCGCTGAAGTCGTTCTGCCTTAGTCAACTTGGTGAACTCAGGGTCTTTAGCCAGTCTTTCAGCGAGTGTCTCTTCTTTTTTTGGCGGAGGTACTCTGGGATTCTCCCAGGTTTTTTCGCTTGTGAAGCGGTTGTAGAAATAATAGGCGCCATGGTTCTGATCCCAGACTGCTTCCCATCCATCATCCTGCGGCTCATCGTTTCTATTTGATCTTTGTCTTTTCAGTTGGTTAGGTCTGTCTGTTAAAACTGTCTTTTCAGATGAAGATACGGCTTGACTTGATTCGTTGGCAGCGTTATCTTGCGAAGATCTAGATGGTTTCGTTGTTTCAGCTTTTGAAGCAGAGGAATTTGGAGGGTCGGAATTGTGCTCAGAAGGCACTGTTGGATCCTTAGAGACCCGATTCGGCGTTAACGATGTACCGTTTACAGTGTCGGACTCAATTGGAATCTCAGACTCCGCATCCAGAGCACGCTCGGTGCTAGTCAATTCCCTTTGAGTGCCAGAGACTGATACGGGTCTTCCTGGGACAAGAGGAGATACAGGCTCATGGCCCGGAAAAGGCTCTTCGGGAAGGGGAGGTACATAAATGCTGGTGGACGGAACAGACTCTTCTGGTAGAGGAGAAACATCAGGTTCATTTGCTGGAATGGGTTCGTCTGGGAGAGGAGGAGCTCCTGGTACTGGAACCGGTTCTTCTGGGAGAGGAGGAACACCAGGCTCGGAATGTGTAACAGATTCTTCTTGGAGAGGAGGAGTGTCGGATTCTTTAGATGGAACTGACTCTTCTGGGAGAGGAGGAGCATCAGGTTCCCTGGTTGGAACAGGTTCTTCTGGGAGAGGAGCAACATCAGGCTCCGCACTTGGTACAGGCTCTAACGGCAGTGGTGGTGCCTCACCATTGTTCGACTTATTGTGTTGGTGACTTCCCTTGGTCCTACCCTTTTTCTTTGCCATTGTCAACGAATGTCAGTCCTGTCTATTCACGATCTGATCGATCAGTATATGCCTCTGCATCCTAATCTGTGCCGCCTAGTGAATTTTCGACCCTGCATCTGCACGTGATACCCATGCAATTTAAGGTTAATCAGTGCTTCTAGTCTTCCAGTGGTCAATAACGAATTCCGACTTATCACAGATGTAAACAGGGGACTATGTGGTGGTTGAAAATCAGTCGACTGTCCATTGCTAGAATAAGCTAACTAACATGTAATACGCTCGAATTAGACCTCTGTCCATAACAATAGTCACAAGCCACAGCAGCATAATCCATGGTTCTGGGATGTTCCTCTTCTCTAACCGTCTCATTGATCTATACATATGCATCATCGCTCCGCATTGCTAGCTAGGCGTTCAGCAGAAAGTCCTAGAAAATATTTTCGACGTTGAATCAGAGATTATGCAGGGTAAAGCGCGGTACAGTAATTAACAGGCCCACCCTTACCCAATCCCAATAGAACGTAATGGATCTTTTCAGAATATACCACCTAAACATGGCAATGCCTATATAAAGAAGTGAAAAGTTCCCCCTGGCATATACTTCTCCTTTCTCTTTTTTTCCCTTTCTTTAGATTTATCTCTATAAAAACTCAAGTCAAATCACAGGCTTTTATTTATACAACACAGTTATTCACAATGTCTGCTGAAAAATCGGAATCATTTGAATTTCAGGCTGAGATCTCTCAGTTGATGAGTTTGATCATCAACACTGTCTACTCCAACAAGGAAATCTTCTTGAGAGAACTTATTTCTAACGCTTCTGATGCCATTGACAAGATCCGTTATGAGTCTCTTGCTGACCCCAAGAAGTTGGAGACTGAGCCAGAGCTTTTCATTAGAATCACCCCCAAGAAGGAGGAGAAGATTTTGGAGATCCGTGATTCTGGTATTGGTATGACCAAGGCTGATTTGGTCAACAACCTTGGTACTATTGCCAAGTCTGGTACTAAGTCTTTCCTTATGGAGGCCCTTTCTGCCGGTGCTGATGTTTCCATGATTGGTCAATTTGGTGTTGGTTTCTACTCTCTCTTTTTGGTCGCTGATAGAGTCCAAGTTATTTCCAAGCACAACGACGACGAGCAATACATTTGGGAGTCTTCTGCTGGTGGTAAGTTCACCATCACCTTGGATGAGGTCAATGAGAGAATTTCCCGTGGTACCATCATCCGTATGTTCATGAAGGAGGATCAATTGGAGTACCTTGAGGAGAAGAGAATCAAGGATGTTGTCAAGCGCCACTCTGAGTTTGTTGCCTACCCCATCCAACTTGTTGTCACCAAGGAAGTTGAGAAGGAGGTTCCTGCTGATGAGGAAGAGGAGGAGAAGGTTGACGACGACAAGAACCCCAAGATTGAGGAGGTTGACGATGAGGAAGAGGGTGAGAAGAAGAAGAAGGAGCCCAAGAAGATCAAGGAGACTGTCACTGAGAATGAGGAGCTTAACAAGACCAAACCCCTGTGGACCAGAAACCCATCTGAGATCACCAAGGAGGAGTATGCCACTTTCTACAAGTCTATTTCCAATGACTGGGAGGACCACCTTGCCGTCAAGCACTTCTCTGTTGAGGGTCAGCTTGAGTTTAAGGCCATTCTCTTTGTCCCTGCCAGAGCTCCCTTCGACTTGTTTGAGTCTAAGAAGAAGAAGACCAACATCAAGCTTTATGTCAGACGTGTTTTCATCACTGATGACGCTGAGGAGTTGATTCCTGAGTGGCTTTCTTTCATCAAGGGTGTTGTCGACTCTGAGGAGCTGCCCCTTAATTTGTCTCGTGAGATGCTCCAACAAAACAAGATTCTCAAGGTCATTCGCAAGAACATCGTCAAGAAGGTTATTGAGACTTTCAATGAGATTGCTGAGGACCGTGAGCTGTTCGACAAGTTTTACACTGCTTTCTCCAAGAACATCAAGCTCGGTATCCACGAGGATTCTCAAAACAGAGTTGCTCTTTCCAAGTTGCTCAGATACAACTCGACCAAGTCCACTGATGAGCTCACCTCATTGTCTGACTACGTTACTCGTATGCCCGAGCACCAGAAGAACATTTATTTCATCACCGGTGAGTCTCTCAAGGCCGTTGAGAAGTCTCCCTTCCTTGACGCTCTCAAGGCTAAGGACTTTGAAGTTCTTTACCTTGTTGACCCCATTGATGAGTACGCTATGACCCAACTCAAGGAATTCGAGGACCACAAACTTGTTGATATCACCAAGGAGTACGAGCTCGAGGAGACCGAGGAGGAGAAGAAGAAGCGTGAGGAGGAGGAGAAGGAGTTCGAGGAGCTCACCAAGTCTCTTAAGGAGATTCTCGGTGATGCCGTTGAGAAGGTTGTTGTTTCCCACAAGCTTGTCGACGCTCCTGCCGCTATCCGCACCGGTCAATTTGGCTGGTCGGCCAACATGGAGCGTATCATGAAGGCTCAAGCTCTTCGTGATACTTCGATGTCTTCTTACATGTCGTCCAAGAAGACTTTCGAGATCTCACCCAAGTCTGCCATCATTCGCGAGCTCAAGAAGAAGGTTGAGGCGGACGGTGTCCAAGACCGTACTGTCAAGGACTTGACCACTCTTCTCTACGAGACTGCTCTGTTGACTTCTGGCTTCACCCTCGACGAGCCTAACTCGTTCGCCTCTCGTATCAACAGATTGATCTCTCTCGGCCTCAACATCGAGGACGCTCCCGAGGAGGAGACCGCTGCCTCTGAGGACACCCCTGCCGAAGAGACTGCTGCCGAGTCTGTCATGGAGGAAGTCGACTAAACGATAGACTGTTTTACCACTTCAAAAGAATCGTATTAATGGGTTTTTGTAATTAGTTTTCGGAATGAATTTATTTTAATAGTACCACGTTGCCATGCTGATCCGTTGCGCCTCCGGCGGCCGGGGCCGTTACCTGGAACGCAGACCTTGAGACAAATAGGTCATCAAGCGAGGACAACGGGGCCCGGAGCAGTGTCCCGGCCGTGCCGGGGGCGAGGCCGCGAGGTTCTGAGACAACTAGCCCGCGAAGCGAGAACCACGGAGTTCGGGGCAGCGCCCAAGCGGGCAGCCGGAGTCTTTGCGAGGTCGATGGCGGCTGCATCCCGGACAGGAGCGAGACGGCCCGAAGCGTTGGAGATGGCAGGAGTTCGGCGAGAGTCGACTGACAAAGACGCAACGCGCAACACGTCACTAAAAGTAATGCGAGATCCAATTTAACTGATTAGGACGTGGTGGTAAGACTTGGTAAGAGCCATGCAGATCGCTAAGCCAATGTCCCAAGTGTGCCTCGAGGTATGGGATATGCTGATAAAAATAGCTAGTACAGACCCCAGTGGCAGCGATATTCACGAGGCCAGTCGCGGAGCAGCTGATTCGCGTCGCGGTTCCCTAAACAGGGCGCATATAATGCTCCTGATAATTAGATGGTGCAGCCCGCTCTCACAAGCGGGCCAGCCAGCCCAGGCCAGTTCGTCCGGAGATGCCCTGTCCTTAAGCTTCGCCATTGTCTCCGGGCTGCTTTGACGGTCGTCTGGTAAAGATAAAACATGGCGCCTGGGGCGCCTGCCATTGGCAGAGTGGGATTAGCCTATTTTTAGTCTTCAGCAACGAGTTCAGACCGGGGGGAAGGAAAAAACCGAAATCGCGTGGCACTAAAGGCATGTAACAGTGCGAAATGGGGCGGTGGGCGCCGGCGGAATTCAGGCTGTCTGACCCGCCGGGCGTGCACTTCAACACATGTTGTACGCCATTTTCATGTATGATTTAATTAGTTCACACCGCTGGCAAGCATATTGCACTAATGTTGACAGTAACGCGCATCAATCATGGACCTCCTAGCTTACAATGCACAGGCTAGCATATTTTGTTTAGCATATTTTGTTCAAAAGACTTTGTTCAGCATACTTTGTTTTAATAAATGAGTAAATTAAATTAGGCCCACTCAAAAGGGCGATGACAGGTGAAATCCTATCGCCGGTCTTTGTCTCGAGCTGTCGCGGTGGTGCTTGTTCGCTGGGCACACGAATGCCGGACCGCCTCAACGCCCGAGAGAAGGCTTTTCTCCGGCGCGTCACGTCGCTGCTGTTGCATGGTCGATTGCCCGGATTTTGTGCTGCCTGTCACCCTTGTGTGTCACCCAATTGATCTCATACACGCTAAGTCAGATCGCCGCTGCCAACTACAAGGTACACCAACCTACATTACATTGCAGCCCAAGCAACACCGTGCGCAGGCAAAGAGGGCATAAAATTCTACAAAAGTCGCCGGCTTTACAAATCGGAACGGGTACTTGTATTTCTATTGTTCACAATTATCAGTGTCCAAAAGATTTGTATTGTTTGAGATAGCTTTTCCTCTGAGTATTAGCTTGCGTCCGGTCGTTTTTTCTGGTAGTGTTGAAGTTACTGGACCTAATTTAGCCTTCGACACTATAGTTGATTACTGCTGCTTCAGCTGCTTCGCTGCTCGTATATACCTTTCTTGTCGATTGGCTCAGTAATTGTTCGTATTCTCGCCTCATCATGGGGATTTCGCAGGATCTGGTATCGGTAACCAGCGAGAAAGAGCTTCAGGTCGCTGAAAAAGTTCTTCGTCGAGCGGAGATTTCACGGGTATGTAGCGGGCGTGATAAGAGGTTGTCTTGTCCGGAAACAGTCGGGAATCGGCCTGGAAACAGTCTGGAGACGAGTCTGGAAAACACAATCCGAAACTAGTCTCGATACCGATCTGAGCAGTCTCAACACTACCTGAAATCTGGCATGGGTGCCCATTGCGATTCTCAATTGTGAAATGCATTGGCGAAGCGATGTTGTACGAATAGCACTAACAAGCATAGATAGCACGGAACCTGAAATCTCGACTGGCATTGGCCAGCTTCAAAACTAAGCGGGGATGGGAGAGTCTCTGTCTTGATAGCATAGAGCCACGACTAGAGAAGCTGGACCATGATCTTGGTCATGAGTCCAATGGATCCAGCAACGACGAGATTTCGCCAAAGAGGGACTTCTATCAAGCATTCCCCCACTCGTCACCCGGCAAGAGTCCGTCAAGACACTTCCCCCTCCAACCGCAGCACCACCTTGCTTCACCCGGCACGCTTCTACGCCATGCTCCCTCATTGCGCCCCGGCCAGGATCTCTCACCAATAGGAGCGAGCCATCGGTCAATTGCCGTCACCTCCCCGACAGGCAAGAGAGTGAAGATGGTCGTCCAGGAAAAAGACAAGATGTTCACCACACCCACCAAGCCCAGGCTGCCAGGTGAGGTATCAGCCTCTGCCTCGCATGCTGCTCCCAGCTCTACATCTGGTACTGGTACAGCTGCTGGCACAGATACTAGTACAGCTAATGGCACATCTTCTGGGACAGCAACTGGCACAACATCAACCACGTCCCCATCTACTGCTGGCACCACCGCTAGCACTTCTGCTTCTACTACCACAGCACATTCTACTAGCACGACCACAACGTCTTCCACGGCAGCCAGCACAGCCACGGCCAACAATCCAAACTTGCTGCTGCCTCCACCGTTTTCATCACTTACTAAAACACCTAGAATCAGTCCGCCCAAGACCCCACCTCCTAAGCACCGCAACCCGCAGTCTCTCAACAGCGATAAAGACGGAGCCGACCTATTAATGTACCTGGCGACGTCGCCGTCACCAGCACAGCGCAATAACTCCAACCGATTCCTGGGCCAGTACCCATCGTCGTCGCCGTTTGCTTATCCCCAGAACAATCACCCGCACACGCCGCAGCAGGGATTCGAGCTCAAAGACTGGCTCAACATCGCCAGCCCCTCGCCAGCACAGGTCCAGCGCACTCCCGACCGCCCGCTGCTGCGATCTGCCCGACAGCCGCTGAACTTCGACCACCTCCCGGACCCCTCGTCCAGCGCAGCGTCGGCCGCGTCGCGGTTCTCATCGCATCTGTCGTCCAGCGACGACACGACACGGATGGTAGCCTGACCGACGTTTCCGTGGCTGTATCACACGTGCTCGTGGCAGTTTCAGGTCCCGAGCCTGCTTCTGAGCCCACGCTCTCCCGACCACCACCACCACCGCCCCGCTTAATTTATTACACTCTTATTTATACTCGCTCTAGACAGGTCTTGCATTTCGGTTCTCTCTGTACTCTATAGCTCCTCAACGCATTAATCCCACTTATGCCTCCCCGTGGCCTCCACACAGGGCCTCCGGCGGCCGGGGCGCTGCCCCGGATCCCGTGGTTCCTCTCGCTGCGCTCGAAGAGAGCTGCTCCCAGGGCGGGCTCGCGAAGCGAGCACAGCGGGGTCTGGGGCAGCGCCCCAGCTGCCGGAGGCATGCCCCCAGGTCGCGAAGCGCAGCGGCCGCTGCACAGAGCGATCTGAGTCTTTGTCTGCGGATAGATTGGGCAAAGCACGGGCGTAGGTTGATGCACGCCATATTTAAGGTTCCGGTGCTGTTTTGTAAATATGGGCAGAGAAGAGGCCTTCGCTTGTAGGTCCGTGTACAGGGGGTAGCTCTAGCAGGGATGGTCTGGGATAAGACAGACAGGCCTGATTCTGAGACATGCGCCGTCCGCACGACCGCTGTGGCTCGATAATTAATATTTGCTCAATTGCCTGTTCACGCGGGCCCTGTGTTTTCATGCCCATTCATGTGTACTGCAGAGCAGGAGTCGCGTCGTATCTCTCGCAAAAGGGGTGCTGCCCCAAGTCCCGTTGTGCTCGCCTGGCCAGCCTGCCGGGAGAGGTTCTCCTCGAGCGCAGCGAGAGGAGCCACGGGGTCCGGGGCCGCGCCCCGGCCGCCGGAGGCGTCACGGGCTGGAAAGTGGCATGTCCGAGTCCTGTAACTGGGCCGATAGAATATGTACGATCAATGTAGTCGGCCCAATCAGATGGCTGGCGGGCCCGCCGGCCGGCGGTGCTGGGATCACTTGGCTGGTCGGTTGCTCGCCTCTCCAGCCCGCTTTTCCTCGCTCGACAGGCTGCGCGCTGCCCAGATCCACGCCTAACTGCCTGTGTACCCTGGCTAGGCAGCGCCTATCGGATACTCATCTGAGCACATATCGAGAGATCGTTTATCCGTATCGCTTAGATCTCGATCGTCTCCTATTGTCGATACCCCGCCATCACCCGGGCAGGGGTAGAATGCTCCATTGGACAGTAACAGGCGGATTTTGATAGAGCGTGTTTTCATGCAGCGCTGCGTGCTGCTGTCCGCGCAATCAGCACAACCTCAACTGATAGAACAGCCTTCTTCTGCACTAGGACATTGTTTGCTTATAAACAAACGGACGCACAACTGGTCTGGAATCGGCTTTTCTCCAATCGGCTGTCAACTTCCCCACGTTCCGTCACAGGACCCTGTTCCACTTAAGACTTTTGCACGCCCGCCAGCAACCACCCCGTTCCGGATCAGGCCTGCCTTACCGGATAAACCTCAAAATAAACAATGACCGACACCCCCAAGAATGAGGAGGCCATTGTGAACCAGCTCGTCGAGCTGCGCACCCAATTGACGGTGCTGAAGTCAGACCGGTCCACGTATGTGAACCTACGCCGCTGGAGGCATCCCCGCAGTGCCTCCCGCGGCCGGGGCGCTGCCCCGGACCCCGCAGTGCTCGCTCCGCGAGTGCTGTCCCCAGGGAGAGGCCCTCCTCGAGCGCAGCGAGAGGAGCCACGGGGTTCGGGGCAACGCCCCGGCCGCCGGAGGCATCCCCACAGCGCCTCCGGCGGTCGGAGAGGAGCCAGCCCAGTTTGTGGCACTAACGGTGAGACAGATACCTGAAGTCCAGCGATATATGGGCGATCTACGGGCAGGTCCAGAAGGAGATCAAAAAGCTCATGGCCATTCGGTCGACGCCGGAGCTGGAGAATGAGAAGAATAGAGTTGATCTCGTTTTGGACGACTTGTTCCAGGTGATCTCGCTGGCGTTTCTGACGGTGGGCATCACCCACAAGGCGCCAGCTACCTTTGCCTCGCTGAGCACGGTGCAGAGGCTGCTGGACCATCTCAACGAGAGCTCGACCTATACAGAGAATGACGTGGAGCCAATAAGGGCCCGACTAAAAGAGATTGCCCGCATTGTGGACCAGGATACGGAAGAAGAAGATCCTGAAATCATCCAGCTGCTCCGGAAACGGCTGGACCTGTGCCAGGAAACACTAGACAAGGTGCAGCAGTCAATGGAGACCATATCGCCCGAGTTGACGCCCGTCCTCCAAAAACTAGTGTACATTCGTCGAGAGATCATGGCTATCGGATCACGACCAAAGTTCTCGGCACACAGCCTCAAACCGCTGTTGGAGGATCTGCGTGCCATTGAGAGCACCCGGGTCGACGACAAGTTTGTAGGCGCCGACGGCAAGCCCATTGAGTCGGGCCAGACAACCGTCAACGGCATTCTCGAGAAATGCCATACCCTAATCAACGACTTCTTGGCTCATGAAGACCATGTTGCCGAAGAGCTAAAACCCATCTACAACCAACTGGTGGAAATGAAAGGCACACTCGAGGGTCTGCTCATCACTCACCGATGGACTCTAAGAGAGACAGATCTTTACTTTTATCAAAAGAGACTACAGGAGATTGACGATTTACGAATTAATGGCATTTTCCGGTCGTCCAGCAAGCCAGAATCGACTTCAGCCCCTGTCGACCCGGCAGCTCCACCTCCTAAAGGACAGTCCATTCTACTGTATCTGATTCGCCGTTGTTACGCCATCATCTATAAACTGCTCGAGTCGTCAGAGCCCATTTCGGAAGCTCTGGCTCCGATTCACAACCAGCTGACCACAACCCGTCGCTGTCTTTTGGAGGTGAAGCGGATGGGCGGGCTGTCGTCGGCACGGGAGCTGTATCCGTACCAAATGAAGCTGGCGTCTATCGACAACCTGCGTGTGGACGGCAAGTTCATGGTCGGCAACACCATCCCCGAGGGCCAGGGCATGCTTAACGCGCTGCTGTCCGAGTGCTTCGACATCTGCTACGAGCTTAAGGTCGAGATGGACGAGCAAGTCGCCGCCTCCGCCGCTGCTACCCCCACCGCCAGCGCTGCTGAGAGCGAGGACGTCGACGGTGACGTCGACGTCGAGGCAGACCTCGGCGACGACGACGAGGAAGACCAGGACTAGGGCTTATTTTATTTTATTATCTTATATATTAGTGTCGCGGTATGTGTGTCCCCGGCATGCCTCCGGCGGCTGGGGCGCTGCCCCAGACCCCATGGTGCTCGCTTTGCGAGCTCCCTTCTGGCGGAGCCGTCAACCTCCTCGAGCGCAGCGAGAGGAGCAACGGGGTCCGGGGCGGCGCCCCAGCGGAGTGCTTATAAATCTCATGAGATCTCCTACTTCGTATGAAATGTATCATCTATGTTTCCCGCAAGCTCCTCTTGTTTGCTGCACTCGATCGTTGGGTATACTGCCCCTGGGATGCAGTTCCAATTAATTGCAGGCGTCCTGATAAGAGGGCCAGAAAGCGGAGCAGGCCGCCGGAAGTATCTCCCAGCCGTCAACAAGTGACTGGATGTGACATCTCCATGCTGTAAGATGAACGATGAACGAGGCTGGATTACAGCCGGTAACGGAGCGTGGTTAGGGCAGCCTCTGAGAGCCGGAACCGGGGGCTGGACTGTGGCTGGGAAGACCAGGCAGGATCCACCGTGCTATGCCTGTCATTGCATATGCTGAGATGGCCGCGTCCTGGCTCGAGAGAACTGACTGTGCACAAGCTTCATCCTCAGACCCGAGGATGGCTATGCGGACTGACTCCGGGCTGACGACCCGCTTGTTTTATCAGTACCAGTCAGTGTCAGTGTGAGTGGCATGCATGCAGGTTGATATCGGGTTATGTATTCCAGCTGGTTTAGGCAGGCGATATCGCACCGCTACACTCGGCCCAGCCCAGTCTTCACTTGCCCACCAGCCCCTCCCCGCCACCACAGCCATCCTGCTGGCTGTCAGGCTCATGAAGCGAGCACAATGAGGTCCGGGGCCGCGCTCCGGCCGCCGGAGGCGCTCCCCCAGTGTCTTAGCGACAGGCCAAACTGATACCAATCCCCTGCCCTGGAGACATGCCTCTGCAGCGGCCAATGCATGCTAATCGATTTGACTCATTGGAGTAGAGGGAGATGCCCATACAGAGTGCATGGGATTTTTCACTTTAAACCAGACTCTGACTCTTCTGATCTGATCTTCCATATATATACAAGGCTTGTCGAGAAGGTTCCAAGTTTTGCACTTGTCACTTTGTTTTTGTTATCCGTTTCGTATCATAAGAATGTGTGGTATTTGTGCATTTTTCAGGCATCCCGAGGCCGAGGAGTTCAAGTCGCGGGCGCTCCAGCTGTCCAAGCGCATCCGTCATCGTGGTCCTGATTGGAGTGGTAACTTCATTGCCAACAGCACCATTCTAGCACACGAGAGACTGGCCATTGTTGGTTTGGACACTGGTGCCCAGCCTATTACCAGCAAGGACGAGGAGTTTGCTCTTGCTGTCAACGGTGAGATCTATAACCACCAGGCTCTGAGAAAGGAGTTTTCTGATTACGAATTCAAGACCCACTCCGATTGTGAGCCCATTATTCCTCTCTATAAAAAATACGGTACCGATGCCCCCAAGTACCTGGATGGTATGTTTGCATTTGTCCTTTACGATGTCAAGAAGGACCGTATTATCGCTGCCAGAGACCCTATTGGTATCACCACCCTGTATATTGGCCGCAACTCCAAGCTGCCCGAGACGGTGTTTTTCGCTTCCGAGCTGAAATGTTTGGTTGATGACTGTGACTCTATCGAGGCCTTCCCTCCTGGCCATGTCTACGACTCTGACACCGATAAGATCACTCGCTACTACGAGCCTGGTTGGTGGGACGCTAGCCAGATCCCTACCAAACCTGTTGACTACACTCTATTGCGAGAGACCCTCGAGAAGGCGGTTAGAAAGAGATTGATGAGTGAGGTTCCTTACGGAGTGCTGCTTTCGGGCGGTTTGGACTCGTCGCTGATCGCTGCTATCGGTGCTAGAGAGACCAACAAGGCTGCCCCCGAGTCTGCTGTCAACCACCACTTGGCAGGTGTCGATACTCAAGGAAACCTTGTCAACACCAGTGGTTCTAGATTACATTCTTTTGCTATCGGCTTACCAGGTGCTCCTGATCTGATTGCTGCTAAGAAAGTGGCTGAATACATCGGCACCATCCACCATGAGCATACTTTCACTCTACAAGAAGGTCTTGACGCTGTTCGCGATGTTATCTACCATCTAGAGACCTTTGATGTCACCACTATCAGAGCTTCGACCCCAATGTACCTGTTGTCTCGTAAGATCAAGGCTCAAGGTGTCAAGATGGTTCTTTCTGGTGAGGGTTCTGACGAGATCTTCGGCGGTTACCTCTACTTTGGCGCTGCTCCTTCTAAGGAGGCTTTCCACCAGGAATCGGTCACTCGTGTCAAGAACTTGCACTATGCCGATTGTTTGCGTGCTAACAAGTCTACCATGGCTTGGGGTTTGGAAGCCCGTGTTCCATTCTTGGACAGGGAATTCCTGGATGTGGCCATGGCTATCGATCCTCAGGACAAGCTGATCGTCCCATCGGAGAAAAGAATCGAGAAGTACATTCTACGTAAGGCCTTTGACACAGGTGACTACTTGCCTAGCGAGATCCTCTGGAGACAAAAGGAGCAGTTCTCGGACGGTGTCGGCTACTCGTGGATCGACGGTCTCAAAGACACTGCCCAGAAGGTTGTCAGCGACGACCAGTTCGCCAAGGCTGCTGACCTGTGGAAAGATGACGTCCCCACTACCAAGGAGGCCTACTGGTACAGAACTATGTTTGACGAGCTCTTCCCTCAACCCGCCGCTGCCAGCACGGTCATGAGATGGATCCCCAAGGCCGACTGGGGCTGTGCCGAGGATCCCTCCGGACGTTACGTTAAATCTCACGAAGCTCATGTCGACGAAAGTGCCTAGGACCCTCTCTCAAAATCTATATATCTAATAGACTCTTCGCACCTCTTCCGGTACGGTACGCCTTCGGCGACTGGGGCGCTGCCTCAGACCCCGTGGCCCGCTTCGCTCGGATTTTGGCTGAGGGTCATCTCTGGTCACCTTTACTCATCTTTGAGCAGTGAGAGCAACACAGGCCGCCGGAGGCACCTCCATGCCGCGAGAGAATGTCCATAAATTTGTTGTCAAGAAATAATACAGCAGGTAGGACCGGTCTCCTCGACACTAGAGTCGTCGTCGGTGTCGAGATAGCCCCAGAGAGGCGGGATCAGCTTGTCCCTCGTGGTCTGGGTGTATCTGATGATAGCCAGACAAGCATTGGAAGCGTAGATCCTGTCTCGCGCAAGGTCTCGGCGAAGACGCTCGTTCGCTTCTATTATCCGTTTCAGCTTGAGGTGGTAAAGGACCTCGGCCTGCCTGGCGAGCTTCTTCTGCTCGTGCCGTGTCAGCTTCGGTTTGCTGGGATCTCTGAACTGGGGGCCGGGGGAGTTGTTTCTCCTCTGCCCTTTTTTAGGAGGGGCCCCCAGCAGCGGTGCGCTATTTTGCGGATAGATTGGAGCGGTAATTCTGGTCGTTTTCATCGCAGGTTCGCTCGGCTTGATTCTCTGTAGCTCGAATGAGCTCGTAGGCATGTTTTTCTGTCCATATTGCCTAGAAGGTCCAGAGTGCGACATCTCCGGGCAGGTGAGTGTTAGCGGGAAACTATGATTCAGAAAATGAAGTCAAATCAAATCAGCATAAGTGGAGAGACTACACACGGCTCTGGATGCCATGCACCTGACATATCTGCCAATTGTAGCTTGCGAGTCGTGGAAACAGGGATCACAAAATAGCAGTGCCTCATTCAGGCCGCCTCATTTTGAACTGAACCTATAATTCACATCCAAGCTCAATTTTTGAGCTGAACTGAGAGGAACAAAACAATGGCATTTCAGGTAGGGGTGAGAGGTTGTGTCTCCGGTCACTGGGACATTGCCCCAATCATGCTTTTGCTCGCTTCTCGAGCTTTGGCGAAGATACGTCAGTAGCTACACTCTAATCTTGCATGATCGGCATTTCCAAATGTTCTCTTGCCAGACGCTACCTATCAGATTCGAGATATTTTCACAGCAGCACTCACTCACCAATTTATTTTATATTTGTTTTATTTTGTACCTAGCCTGCAGTGGACGGTTGATGATTCTTCAAAACGGCTACGATTTGCCATGTCTCGAGTCTTCAACTGGACCGGACTTCTAACCTGGTTATATGCCTAGCTAGAGCATTCATGGGACAACCTCTTGAACCAGGGTCTGTAAAAAATGATGGTGTCGCTTCTGGACCGAGTCCAGATACTCCGACATACACACACACACACACACATCACCGAATACTGATATAAATAGGATTGAGTGGGGAAGCAATATATACAGTAACAGAAACACCACACACTTAGTCCAGTCAGGGCCATCATATGAACTCGGCGTATTTCTTGCTATAGTAGGCAGCATTCAAAGTGCCAAGAAGAACTAGACCAATTGGAAGGGCCTTCTGGGTCTTGATGGCCCTGGGTAACATGGCACCGGCCAGCAGAACAGACGAAAAAATGCCCAAC
This sequence comes from Sugiyamaella sp. yHKS617, assembly GCA_030580325.1. Taxonomy (NCBI): domain Eukaryota; kingdom Fungi; phylum Ascomycota; class Dipodascomycetes; order Dipodascales; family Trichomonascaceae; genus Sugiyamaella; species Sugiyamaella sp. yHKS617. The sequence continues at coordinate 19,836 of JAKTSR010000064.1, read as the reverse complement.
TCAATGCCCCAATTGGCATTCTGCTTGAGCAAGTATCCAGACACACCGTACAGGGCACCAACTGTCAGACCACCGAACAGTGATGGCTTGGATCTCTTAAGATAGAAACCGGTGAACCCACCGATGGTGCAGAGTCCGGCCATAGTGAAGGCAGGGTGTTCCTGATCAGGTAGTTAGCAAGCTCCATCTCGGCACCCACAACGCAACATCATAAATGACAACGTTATATCACACTTACCATTGTGAAGTTTTGCAATTGACGTTGTTGCTATTTGTTGCTTGCTATCAGTGGTTTCAAAAGCTAGTATAAATTGAGAACGTCTTCTCAGCATTATCGGCATTTTGACATCAAGGTGCGGCGCAGGCCATTGATTCCTCACATCCTGGGGTAGCGAGCGACTTATGGTCACATGCGAATCTAGCCCAACTGTGTCTAGAGCAACACCCCGTTTGCCGGAGGCACACGTCCCTAAACGAGATATTAAATATATGTATATGCTTTACAAATGGCTATCCACAACAATATTCTCATCCGGCCAGACATAGGCGAATACGTCCCATATGTACTTGACGTAGACGATTTCCATGTCGATATCCTTGAGGAAGGCGCACTCATCGCGCACTACCTTTGCTGAATGGTATGGAAGTAGGACTCTTCGGATACCGGCAAGATGGGCACCGAGCAGTTTTTCTCGGATGCCTCCGACAGGCAGAATTTTGCCTCGGAGAGTGATTTCACCTGTCATGGCGATATCACGGGGCACTTCCTTGTTTCGAAGCAACGACACAAGCGTGAGGGTCATTGCTACACCGGCCGATGGCCCGTCTTTGGGAATTGCGCCGGCAGGTGCATGTAAATGAATGTCAATGTGCTTCAAAACGTCGGCTGGTAGACCAAGTCGAGTGGCATTGGAGCGGACCCACGACATTGCAATCTGAGCACTCTCTGAGATAACATCGCCCAGCTTGCCCGTGAGCTTGAGATTGCCGTTGCCAGAAGGCATAGTCGTAGCTTCAAAGAGAAGCAGACCCCCGTTACCACTGCCCATGTAGGCCAGACCATTGACCAAGCCAGGCGAATGACGATGTTTGGTCTGACCAGCGACAACATACTCATCGACTTCGTCATTGACGACATCATCTTGGAACTTTTCAAGACCAAGATACTTGGGAAGCTCTTCAATGGTGACCGATGTTGGACTGCTGGAGGTAGGAGCGGGATTGTTCTTAGTCTGACTCTCCAACTGCTCTACTGCTTTCCCTCGGCATAGAGTGCCTATTTCACGTTCTAAACTACGCACGCCTGCCTCTCGAGTATATTTCGTCGCAATGTACTCAATGACCTCAGGAGGGACAATGAATTGGCCCTTTCCAAGTCCGTTGTAGGCCAGTTGCTTGGGGATCAGGTAGTTTTCAGCAATATGTTGCTTCTCTAGATAGGTATATCCATCAATGTAGATTGTTTCCATTCTGTCGAGGAGCGGGCGTGGAATTGTGTCGGTTGTATTTGCAGTGGCTATAAATAAGACCTGTGACAAATCAATAGGGAAATTGATATAGCGGTCTACGAAGCTTGAGTTCTGCTCAGGGTCAAGAACCTCCAACATAGCAGCGGATGGATCACCACTGGTGCCAGTGTTTCCTTGGCTAAGCTTGTCAATCTCGTCGAGCACAATTACTGGATTCATGACCTGCACTTTGCGAAGGGCTTGGGCCAGGATTCCAGGCATGGCTCCGACATAAGTACGTCGATGACCACGAATCTCGGCTTCGTCTCGAACACCGCCTAGGGAAATACGATACAGCTGGCGATTAAGGGCACGAGCCACCGATTTGGCAAGACTCGTCTTTCCCACGCCTGGTGGACCTACTAGTAATAGGATTGGCGCCTTTTCTTTATGCAGCGTTTGGGTGACGGCCGGCGCCGGCGAGGAAGCACTCTCACTGCCACTGCTCTTTGAATTGGCAGCAACAACCAGTGCAGCAGAGGATTCTGCAGAAGAGGATTCAGGCGTGGGACTGCTGTCTCGGCTCTGCTGTTGCTTCAAGTACACAACTGCCAGATACTCCAGTAATCTCTTTTTGACTTTTTCCAAGCCATAGTGATCGACGTCAAAGATAGCTCTTGCCTTTGAGATTACAGACACATCTAGCTGGTCATTGTCGAAATTATTCCAGGGTAGTTCGGCGATGGTCTCCAGATAGGTACGGCACACCTGATATTCGGCTTGGTTCGTATTCATGCGCTTCAGACGCTTCAGTTCTCTGTTGACAATCTTACGTCCTTCGTCGGGTAGATTCAAAGAGGTAAGCGTTTGTTCAAGCTTGATCAAGCCGTCGTCATCGTCGATATCAGCGTCGTCAGTCGGGCCAGGCAGTCTTGGGGTAGATGCCCCAGACGACTTTCTTGGCGGCACAGGAAACCCAATTTCGCTGGAATTATGCGCATTGCTCCCAGAGTTGTAATCACTACTCTTCTCGAGCTCGTCAAGCTTGTCTTGAATCAGCTTGAGCTGGTAGCGCAGAAGCGCCTCTCGCTGCTTCTTGGTCAGTGTATTACCGCTTGCCGACGGGGCATTGGCGATAAGCTCCTGATTCTTTTTGTGGGCGGCAATAATGGACTCGGCATGCTTTTCGATTGACTCAATAGCCAGTTGCAGTCTATATTTCACGTCAACCGCGTCGAGAAGTTTCAACTTGTCAGCGGGAGACAGCGGCAGCACCGATGCAAATATATCCACCATCATCCCAGGCGCAAGCACACCTTGAGCGAAGTTCAAGAAGCGTTGCATGGCAGAAAGACCACTGGCTCCCCATGGCTGGATCATCTTGCGGACCACCTGCTTCAGGTTTTCCATTTGGTTCTGCAGGTCCTTGTCCTGGCGGAGTGACTTGTCGAGATATCCCGAATCGTAGACCAGGATCCTCGCCTGGCGCGAAAACTGGTCTCCAGCCCCTTCCTTCTCATACTCCTCAAGGTACTTGAATCTGGTCAGTCCCTGGAGCAATATTGAATCTCGGCTGGATGGCGCCGAGTACAGTTCGGACGAGTCACTGGGCCGCAGTACGACCCTAGCCAGAGTACCAATATGGTGAATGGCATCGCCAGCTCCAGCGCCCGGCTCCTTTGGAATCACACCCACAACAATATCCTTTTCAGATTTCAAATCCACCAGCTTCTTCAGCTTGTTGAACTTGCTGAGGCCAACGGGCCGCGTGGTCAGATCAGAGGCATCCTGCGGGAGCGTGATTCGTATAGCGGTACTGGGAAACAGAATGGTCGGCGCAGGGAGAATAATAATGGGAACTGTCGTCTGAACAGGGTCCTTCATTTTGTATCAACCGCAATCCACTGGCAATCACACACCACTCGAATCGGCTGGCAAATCTACCAACTGACCACCGGACACTAATCACAGATCACACGACACTACAGTGCGACCTTGCTAAATCAATGTAACAATCAATGCACTGCGACGTAGGAGCAGCGCTGCTAATAATAACCACACTCGCAACAATCCAGTACGGGCAAGGCACTACAACTCCAGAACCAAACCGAACAGCGAACTTGTCTCGTATTTGTAACAAGTAACAGCTGCGACACAGGCCAGTTTATTTACCCACCGACAGAACCTTCCGGAGCGATACCCAATGCAACCCTGCCGCTAATCGCAAATGGCGGGGCTAATCGGGGCAAGGAACCCTGCTATGCTACCTTATCAATCAGCCTGTAGGCCTGCCAGCCTCGGCAACTCACCCCTACCGCCTCGGGACCTGCTCCACCGGCTGGGGGCGTATTGCCTCTGTCAGCTGGGGGCTGCCTCATACCCTGCACGCGTGGCTCCTGGAGCGAAGCTTGAGGAGGGCGACTCCCGGGAATGGGCCGCCAGAGCCCAATGGCTGGCGCAAGCACTACGGGGTCCGGGGCAAACTCCTAGGCGGCCTGGTCCGCCTCCGGCGCGGCCGGGGCGCTGCCCCGGACCCCGTGGCTCCTCTCGCTTCGCTCGAGGAGGGCGAGATGGGAATGGACCACACCAGGGGAACCGCTGGCGAAGCACCAAAGGGTCCGGGGCAGCACCCCGGCCGCGCTGGAGGCGGACCTCCTGGCCACCAGCTGGCGAACCTGCGGTTCCGACATGCACAGATCTTCTCCGGGGAACCGGGGATATGCAGGCCCGATGAGAACAATAAATAAATAAATTAAGCAACATAAATCCTCAATGATAAAAAGAAAAGGTCGTGTCATTCAGAGAAGCCTCTGGCGTGTCGTAACTTGTTGTCTAATAAAAAGGTGGCGGTCTGCCAGCCTGTCGAACGGGTCCAGTCTGAGGCCCATCAGCAGTGGTAGCCCAGTGGAGCAGTGGCTTGTGGAGGCAGGCATGGCTATAGCCTGTAGAGCAGTAGTAGCCCTTCTTAGATTAGTAGCTAAGGTTGCTGTTGGCTCGCGGTCGGAAGCCTTCGCCCTCCACAGGGGGGCCCAGGTTCAGAGGCGTGCCCGACATGGAGCTGGAGCGTCGCTCCTTGTTCGCGCCGCTGAGGATCTCGGCCGCGGTCAGTTCGTCGTCGACAATGGCGTCCTCATTCAACTCGTTGAGCTTGAGGGTTCCGGGAACGATATCGTCTGGCTGGCCGACTGGGCTCGCCTGCAACAGTGGCGATGTCAGCGACAGGAAAGATGGTCGTTCAGCTCGAGCAGTGGTAGACATTTGTGAGTAAGTGTGAGTGTGTAAGTGTGGGTGTTTGTTTGTTTTTATGGTTGTGCTCAGTGGCAACTCTAGATCAGTAAACAGCGGTGCAAGGCCTGAGTCAGTATGTGACGTAGTATGTAGTAGGGCGATGAAATAGAGACCTAGACCTGTATTTCACTTGTCGTAGTAGAAGAAGATGCTATTGTTCACAGCTTATCGTGCAATATTCAGATAAAATATCGAAGTCAAACAGTGAAAAATAATCAAGAGAAAAACTTCTCGAGCCGGATTATCTCTATTTATATTTCAGCTGACAACTTCGGATGATCACGCAAGCAAGCAGACAAGCCCAAACACGCAAGCTAGCTTTGTAATGTCATACGCCATGTCCCATGCACTCCAGACTGGGCCGGTACAGCATAGCAAGGTACGGTGGAGCGAGGCCGGATGGAGAGCATGTGCTAGCGGCCGGATTATGTACCATGTGCCTGATTGCCTTACCTCATCCCCACACGAAAACGTGAAAATGTTTTGAATTGCTGCATAGCCCGCAGAGAATGCGGAGGCCATGCCGGTCCAGCATGCAGCGTTCGATTGGGAACGGGACGGGACTATGGTCCCGACCGGCCGTGCCAGCGACACTGCTTGCTGCCCAAGCCGGCTACTGGAACAGCAGAGCTCGCAAGCCCGCTCGCTAATCCATCCCATGGGCCCTCTCTGCTGTGTCTCAGATCCCAACGCCGCCCCGCGGGGCCCAGCTTCCGCCGGACCAGGACCGCTGGTCCGTGTCAGGCTCGGCCTCGTCTTGCAAACTCGGGACACCCCACGCTCCACGCACAAATTAACCTTATCTTCGCGCTCATTCTCGCCCGAACTTAGCTCATCGCTTGAACCATGCCCGGCCGTTTCGACCCGCATACTGAGACACTACTGCTGCGACCACTGCTTCGGGCAGCTCCCCACCCGAGAACCCCATCGCGAAATCTGCCACGAGAACTGCTGGCCCCGGGCCCCGGGCTATTATCGTGGAGCCGTCGCTAGCCTCCCATAACCGCCTCCGGCGGCTGGGGCGTAGCCCCGGACCCCTGGCTCCTCTTCGCTGCGCTTGAGGAGAGCCACTCCCGGGTCCCTGGACCCCCTCGAGCTGCGCTCGAGGCACTTGTGCACCAGCCGCCGGAATCACGTTCCAGGTCGGGGCTACCCCAGTCGCCGGAGACACGGGTACTGTTCGCTTGACTCGGACCCTGACTCATCCGGGCGGAGAGGGGAATGGGAGGGTTTGTCCGCTCAAGAGCACCAGTCCTGGTGGATGGGCCCGAGCGAAGCGAGCAACGGGGTCTGGGGCAGCGCTCCAGCCGCCGGAGGCACGATTGCAGCGTGGAGGAGGTGGGGAACCTGGTGTGAATGAAACGGGCTATGGCTGGTCCTGGAACGGGAAGGCACCCGTGTTCCGCAGCACGGCGGTGCGTCGCTCGTGCGAGATGTAGCCCTTGACTGAGCCCTGGCGGATGAAGTTGGCTAGGATGCACTCTGCTTCGTCGAGCTCGTGGGGGTCGGCCTCCTGGATCCTGGCGCCGTTGCTCTGTCTTTCGCTGCCGTTCTCGCTGTTTTTCTGACTGTCGATGCTGCCGATTACCGGTCCGTCGCTCTGCTCCTCAAAGTATCCCGCCAGCTTGAGGCTGTGCCGAAGGCTCTCCACAGGTAGCCGACTCGGCTTTTCTTCTATAATGTACACTTTGTAGAACAAGTTGTAGACCGCTATTGTGCGCACTTTCTCCATGGCCAGGTAGATGTATCTGTTCACAAAGAGCCGTCTCCTAATAAATAAATGCTTGTCGAATTGTCGAATGTTTCCCTTGGCGCACGCCTCGATCAGCTGCCGATACGCCGACTCCAGTCTGGGGAACTTTTTCCACAGCTCCTGGCTGGGCAGATACGACCGGCCCTGGACCGGCTTTTGGCTGTTTACAATCAGCTTGGCCGCTATTAGGTATAGCAGAATTGCCCTGTTACCAGCGTTAGTTCCCCGCATGCCTCTGGCAAAAGTGCCCCAGCCCCGTTGTGCTGTCTTCGCGAGCACGCGCTACTCACTCTTGGTTGTTAGTGGCCGTTTTAAGACACAGGCTGAGCGCCTCTGTCAGCCGGTCCTCTGCTGCTTCATAGTCCTCGTCAATAAACAGCAGCACGCCCCAGTAGTACAGGAATGTCACTCTGTGGCTGCGCGGGTACTTGTCCAACGTCGGCAGCTCGTTCACCATGGCATTGCGCACCTTAATAACGCTCTTGGCCAGCGGGTGCTTGTTCAGCTAAAAGCCAGTTAGCCTGTGGTGTGTGGGTTGAGGGCGTGCCTCCGGCGGCCGGGCTCTGCCCGGACCGGTGGCTCCTCACGCTGCGCTTGAGGAGGGCTGCGCCAGGGGGGGGGCTACTGAGACTAGCGCTCCGCGCAACGGAGCACTGCGGGGTCTGGGGCAGCGCCCCAGGCACAAACTACTGACCTTGAAATACGTCTTGAACAGTTCGCCGGCAAAGAAGTACGCCCCCCACTTTTTCGTGTAGTCGATCTCCGGATTGCGGTCATTGAGACAAAGGTTGAACGACCGGTTGATGGTCCGCGTGGCCTCCTCCTGCTTGGCCTGGTGCACCTTTTTCCGCTCGCCATTGGTTTTCAGCATCGAGTCGCCCTGGGAGCTGTTAGCATAGGAAGCAAGAGGATGTGTCACGGCGGCTGGGGCGTAACGAGCCACGGGGTCCGGGGCAGCGCCTCAGCTACTGGAGGCATGAAGGCGTGAGACTTACCAGGTTCGAGATCTGTCGCAGCTCTCGGGCAATGACATATAGCACCGGAAGAATCCAGTTGTCCGTGCGGTCGGCCACTCGGTTAATCGCTCTGTCCGTACTGTTAGTATGCCTCAACCAGGCCGTGCTTCAAAAGGGACTTACACCAGCAGCGCGTTCTGCGCAGAATATGCCTCGACAACGTTGTTCTGTATGATCAGATGAGCTACTCTCCAGTAACAGACGACCACTTCAGCCCACAGGGCGTCTGATAGCTGGGCCCGAACCTCGTTCGCAATCATAGCTTCATTGGTCGACGAGGCCACCTCAACCAGGTCCGGGTTTCCAATGCTCAGTAGTCGAGAAGCCGCAATGCCATCCTGGATCCGGATGGCTCCCCTGAGCTTCGATGCTATCCGCGACATCGCTTCGCTATGCAGTTGGATATTTCGGATTTCAGATCAAATGTCGTGAACCTGCGAAGATACTATATGCGACATGACACGGATAATGCGGCTGACGTACCCCAGGAACCTTCCCCACACCCGCTCCGCCGGCGGCTGGCTCAACTCGAGCGCAGCGAGAGTTGCCGGGGGGTCTGGGGCGCAGCCCTAGCCGCCGTCGGAGGCGCAAGCAGTCGTCATCACAGTATAACCATTACAGTCTATAACACTTATCTAACTGCTGCAAGAGCATTGGCCGTCGCGTTCTGAGCGGGGGACATCCCCAGTCAGCCTCTTCTCCAGGTCGGCGGGCAGCCCCCACGTTTCGTTGAAGGGATCAAGCGCCATAGACAGGACCTGGTTATATAAGGAAAAGTCGTTCTGACGGGCTTTTTGTATGACCTCTTCCAGGATCCATCCTTTGAGAACGAACTTGGGGTTCACCTTGTGCATCCTCTGTCGACGGTCACTGTCAGAGGTATTCCCCTCCTTTTCCAGTCTTGGTTTGTACGTGTTCACAATCCACTTGACAAGCTTTTCCCTCGCCTCCTCCAGCGAGTACGTGGGCGCAAAGCCGCGGATTTCCGGGAAGAAATGGTCCACTTCTAACGACCCAGAAGATCCAGAAGACGTTTCAGAGAAGATATCCAGATCTCCCAGTTTGCGGAAGAACTGGTTGAAATCCAGCTCGCATGCTTGTAGCATATCCAACAGGGGAGTCAGCACTTGATCGTGATCTAGCTCATCAAAACTCTGGAGACCTAACCGCTTGCCCATCGTTCTGCTGAACGTTTTGAGGAACACCTTTTCAAATACCTTCTGCGATTCCATGATGAATGTCTCTGCTCGTTCTTGCACCCCCTGAATCTGACCTTCTGTGACTCCTTTACTAATGAAATCAGGGTCATCAACCAGCTCTTCACCTGCACCCAGAAGCTCACCAAGGTCCTCTCCCAATCTCACCACGTTCCACAGAATTACACTAGGGGTGTTCCTGTACGAATATCTCAGTGCACCGTCATCATGATTCGGTGTATAACTTGGATCAAAAGTATCCATAAATGCGAACGGTCCGTAGTCAAGGGTGAGCCCAAATATAGAAGTATTGTCTGTATTCAGGACACCGTTTAGAAATCCGTACGCCTGCCATAGGGCCGTTGTGCTGGCATTTCTTCGCACAATCTCTAAATACAGATCATTGTACCGCGTCTTGGAAGCGATATCAATTTTCTTTCCGATCCTGACGTTTGTGTTATTAGGCTCATATCCAAAAACGTGTTCTATACAGTAATCAGCCAGCTTTCTCATTTCCTTTCTAGAGCCTCTTGATCTGTGGAGATCAAATGTGCCGAATCTGACCCAGGTCTCAGCCATACGACATACCACGGCACAACTTTCTATGCTTTCGCGCAGAGCCATTGTTTCCGGCAGGCTCACGAGCGATAACGCACGGGTAGTCGGAATGCCTAAAGCATGCACTGCTTCCGAGCCCAAAGCTTCTCGAATACTAGATCTAAGAACGGCCTTTCCGTCAGCGAATCTCGAATAAGGTGTTAGGCCGCCTCCTTTAAGTTGCAGTTCGTAACGCTTCTGAGTCACTGGATTTGTTCCTTCGAAAAGACTAACAGCTCTTCCGTCTCCCAATTGACCTGCCCATTGACCGAATTGCCAGCCAGCATAGGCCTGTGACCAAGGGTATACCCCAATGGCATCGACGTCCACACTAGCCCCCGCAACAGTGTCCTTGAACAGCTGGCTTTTCTCTTCTCCTTCTTGGAGCCCTAGATCTTTCATTGCTGAAGGTGACACTGCTATCAGCTCGTATTTGGGGTTCTCTTTTCCTTCCAGTATGCCCGGCACCAGCCATGTAAAGCTACCTTCAACCATTCTGGCCTTCCGGATCAGGTCCGCGCCGGCCGACTTGGCCGCTTCAATGCTTGGAACCTTCGCATCCGGAGTGAGGAACTGCGTGAATGTTGAAGTCTTTTTCAATTTCTGAAAAGTTGTCATTGCTACTACTGTTCGTCCCTCCCTGACCGATTCCCAGTTTACTTGGTAAAGCTCAAGTCAACTTAGTAAAGGTAAAGCGGAGCCACAACCTTGCTTGTGTGGGGTAGATCTATATGAGCCGCGCCAAGTTGAGATACCGACGGGCCAGGCATCGATCACGGCCATAGTCTCTCCATATAGGACATTTCCTGATCCACGGCACTAGGTGTTAGGTAAACGTACAGGTTCTCCGCCTATTTGTATTAGATGATCTGTTCAGCAATATGTCACTTATAATGAAAGCTATTCATGTCAGCATATGAGAAATACGGATTTGGCATGTTCACATATCACCTTAATCTAATAGAACAATTTGAGACTAGTTGAACACCCGTGGTCCAATCAGTAGTGCTTTCTTCGCACTACATGGTACTGAACAGGTAAATAACTGATTGCACAGCGGCTCCTCTGGTCTCGAGCTAGTCCGTTCCTTCCAATGGCGATGGGTCACTTGTGTTTCATGTTCCAACTGGAGTAGCAGACATGTTTAGACGAGATGCAATCTGAGGAAAGTTACAGTTAGTACGTCGTGGCTGGGGTATTTCAATGCTAAATATAGATTGTTGTGCGATGCCCTCAGAGTATAAATAGAGCTAAATTCAACAGTTAGATTTAGAGTCAAACAAAATAAGATTGGAACCCACTTGGAAGATAACTAATAAATTTAATTGCTAACCAACTAGAGGAGTATCGCTGTCATATGAGGCATCAGGCCCGTTTCCAATCTCTAATAGTGAAAAGAATATAGTATACAGGGGACAACATGGGTGGTGCTTGCTATATTATACGAAGAAATTTAGGTTGTGTTATGCAGGCCCAAGGCCCTAAATTTGCGCGTATACCTCAGGGTGCCCGGAATAGGGGGTCTATAAGGAGATGAACTCCAGTTGACGGATTGTTTGGCTGGTGTCGAGGGGCATTCGCTGTAGCACCGCCTGAGGCATGCTTTCGTAACACCGTTTCATGTGCATTGAGGCGTTCATGCTCAGTATGTAGAATATGGATGCAGATAATATTAATATCTTCTAAGGCACTCAAGTCTCATGAAAGGATTTTATAGAGCAGGGAAGACTATAAATACCACGGGGGACATAATTGTGATCAAAGCGTAGGCAGAATTCATAAGTATCTACACTTACCTCCAGTATCTGCAATGGACGATCCTCTTGAACAAGCAGTCGAAAAGACGGCCAAAAACACAGCTGAAAAACAAGATGAGAGTTATGAAGAAAATCTGTTATTGGGAATGGTAGAGAAGTATCTGTGCGATACGAGAACCATAGTTGCGCTGGTAGTACTGCTTCTCAGCATTGTCCTGTTTCTCATTTTATATTAGTGATGGGGCCTCCGTCTCGTGCGCACTGAACGCTCTGCTGGTACCTAAGCGAGCTATTTCAAGACCACTTCATTCAGTTCAATCATGGCTATTCATATGATTTACATAGATAAATACATGATGTTAAACCTTCCAAGGTGGTACCTGTGGATCTGCTATGACCGGGACTCCGCCTGGATTCATAGCACCTCTCAGGAAGGATATGAGAGTGTTTCGGGGTTTCGACCACTTCTTCCGCTCGAAAAGCAGTGTCTGGAACAGCAGGAGAGACCTGAGCGTTGCACGATGTACCCAGATATGATAGTTTGGGCAATGATCGCCAGGGTCCACCGTGCGAAGCTCTTTGCAGAGCTCTTTGAAGTGCTGAAACAGCAGTGTGACCACAGCTATTACACACATATATATATATATATATGGCTGCAGTCTTCGAAAGGTTTCGGAGAAGGAGGTTTGACTTCAGACCAAAGCCCGTGAATTGCAAACGCATTTAGTTAAAAACATATCTTATATCTGGCGCGCACACATCAGCCGTGTTAAGTGATCTACGAGAGACATGCAGGATTGATTGTTCGTGTTTGTTTACATTTCGGATACGATCTCTCTCCCGCGAACCTTCACCATCATCGTCGAACTAGATCAATAATTCACGATGTCGAATTTTTTCCAGACTTTGTAAGTTCATATCAGATCATCACTCTCGTAAATATGATCAAGTAGCTGGGGATTATTAATCTAACTGCTCTATAGCAGCAATGTTCGCACTACGCGTACCTTCAAAAACAAACCAAATGCTGAGAACCAAGTCCAGTATCTCCGCCAGTATGCCGAGAGTACATTGGGCGGAGGTGCCTTATTGCAAGCAGTCAAGTTACCTGAAGGCGAAGATGCAACTGAGTGGATCGCAGTTCATGTGGTGGACTTCTTTAATCAAGTCAATATGCTGTATGGAACTATCACTGAGTTTTGTTCACCTGTTACGTGTCCCAAGATGCTTGCTGGTGACCAATATGAATATCTCTGGCAAGATTCTAATAGTGTGAAGTATAAACGGGCATCGAAAGTTAGTGCCCCCGAGTACATCGAGAACCTAATGACATGGGTACAGACTTACTTCAACGACGAAAAGTACTTCCCTAGCAAAATTGGTGTCCCTTTTGCCAAAGACGCGCTTACTGTTTTCAAGACTATCTTAAAGCGTCTGTTCAGAGTGTATGCCCATATCTACTGCCATCATTTTGAACACATCAGTGAACTGGGCATGCAGCAGCATTTGAACACTTCGTTCAAACACTTTGTTCTTTTCTGCAATGAGTTTCAATTGGTGGACCGAGTTGAATTCGCTCCGCTACAGGAGCTTATCGATGTCATGCTCGAAAGTGACTTTAAATGAGGCCTGTCCCTTGTTCATTGTCTTGCTTGTGGCAGGTAGTTGTAACGTTGCCGAGTTTCTGTTTCCGTGTTTCTATATTTATTCTGTTGTTTATATACGTTATGACCGAGCATTGCTTGTGTTTCTTTCAATCACTGGTCTGGCTTTTAAGACTACACTAGATCTAATTGTTAATAGCCAACTGGTTCCGTAGCACTTGTCCCGTTCTGCCTCCCTGGATCGTGACATGTCGTGGGCTAGGGTGGAGATCTATTATTCCAGCTGCACATGTTCGTAAATATAATTTTCTAAGTTTCAAGAGCACGCCTACCACCTAGCGACTCCAATTTTCCCGATCTAGGAAGGGTTTCCTGTTCAATTGGCTCAAGGGAGTAGGAGAGACTCAGACTCTTCTGTGCAACTGTGTTGGATCTTGAAATTTCCTTTTTGGCAGAATTAGTCCCGAGCATAATTTGTCCTGCATTTTTCACAGATTTCCTGAGAAGAGTGTGATCTTATTGTTGTGTTTTTGATTTCGGCGAGACTTGACTAATTTTATAATATGAGGATCGGCAGGGCAGTCTTCGGCTGGGACCTCGTGGTCGCAGTGCTTTTGCTTATCGTTATCGTTGTTTTGTCTATTGTCTACGTGGTCCTCCGCTACTATGCCTATAAGTTCGGCAGGCAACTAAGAACCCCTCCTGATGAATACAGAGAGTATCTTGAGGCTGCTAGGGACACTGGAGCCACGTTACCTAACTTTGGCGATAAGTCTCTTACAATCAGAAGACAATTGATTCTGGCTGGCTCAAATGTTTCGTATTACACCAATATCCTGCCATTGTCTGTCTCCAAGCTCTCCAAGAAAGCCTTGACAACTGCCGTTCGCTTTGATAAGCAGGGAAATCGTATCGGTCGTAAGGTAATCTTCGGATTCTTCCACCCTTTCGCTAATTCGGGGGGTGGTGGTGAAAGAGTTCTCTGGGCTGCCGTCAAACAGACGTTAGAAAATAACGAGCTCAATGTCTGTGCCATTTATGTTGGTGCTGAAGAAGGTGTCATTCCAAGCGTCATCTTGACTGGTGTCACTGAGCGATTCGGAATTACCGTTGATGAATCTCGTGTTGTTTTCATTTTCTTGACCAAGAGACGTCTTGTGGAGGACACTTTCTGGACTCGATTCACGCTCATTGGCCAAGCCATCGGATCGGTAATGCTGGCTAAGGAGGCTATTTCGCTCCTTGTGCCTGATGTTTTTGTCGATACCATGGGATACCCCTTTGCCTATCCATTCGTTTCGTGGGTGCTTAACATTCCTATTTGTGCGTATGTTCACTATCCATTCATCTCTAAGGACATGCTTAACAAGGTGTCGACTTTCTCGTTCAAATATATCTACTGGAAGCTGATGAGCCTTGCTTATGCCTATGTTGGATCATATGCTTCCATTGTCGCTACAAACTCCACTTGGACCAATAACCATATTAAGTCTATCTGGTGGATGAACAAGACAGATCACATTAGAACAGTATTCCCGCCATGTGCCACTCAAGACTTTGAGGCCCCAGTCGAGGGTGCGAAGCCTCGAAGCCCCGTGGCTGTTTACATTGGCCAATTCAGGCCAGAAAAGAGACACGACCTTGTTATTAGAGAATTTTCCAAGGTCCTGACCAGGCACAATGAGAGCAACGGCACTGTGGCGACTCGGCCACATTTGATCCTCTTGGGATCAGTGAGGAATGATGAGGACAAATCTCGTGTTTATTCCTTGCGATTGTTGGCTCGGGAATTGGAGCTTACTGATGATAATATCACCTTCGTGCTGGATGCCCCCTGGCCCAACGTCAAGGCCATGCTGCAGACGGCGTCTGTCGGAGTTAATGCAATGTGGAACGAGCACTTTGGCATGGGTATTGTCGAGTACATGGCAGCTGGTTTGATTCCTGTTGTGCACGACTCGTCCGGTCCCAAGCTAGATATCGTCAAGGACGACGAAGGTGCTCCAGGCTTCTTTTTCATATCAGAAACTGATCCAGACTACTCTTCCAAAGACAAGAACTTTGATAGCCTGGAGCAAGCTCTCACCAAGGCATTCTCTCTCGACTCGGAGACTGCATTTAAATACCGCCAAAGAGCCTTCAAGGCAGCACAGCGATTCTCCGACGAAGCATTTGCTAGTTCATGGGACGTCCGTGTCAACACTCTTCTCAAACTCGAAAAGATTAGACAGAAGCAAAGACTCCTGGCCGGAAAATTCGATTAAGTATATAGTATATATTTATTAATGTAACAATACCCCCATGTGACACTCTCGGGGTGTGCCCATGGCAGCTAAGGCGCTACCCCAGACCCGGCAGCAACTCGAGCTCCGCTCGAGTTGACCACCAACGGTGAGCGGCTCCGCTCCGGAGCGGAGCACAACCAGGTCCGGGCGGAGCCCGGCCGCCGGAGGCACGCCACACTTCACAAACAGAAACGTTCGTATTTATAGAGGAGAGGTAATTGTTACAGTGAAAAGAAACAAACGAAGACAAAACTAATTGTTACTTTCGGCACCGCCGGTTGTCGAGGGCAGGCCGTTGGCGAAGAACAGAGGAGCAGGTTCTGCGCCTTCAACGGGCGACAGGGGCTTGAGCTCCTCGGTGCCGTATGAGGCCGTGGCTTTGCGCGAGGGAGTCCGCTGAGGGCGTTTGTGAGAAGCGACAGAGTTTCTTCGGCGCTCAATGAGAGCCTCTTCGGACTCGTCGGCCTCGTCGGGATGACGGGCAATGCCGATTCCAGAGCCCTCAATCTCTTCTTCCTTATGTCTGGTAGCAGTGAGACGGCGCTCGACGTTGACGGGGAGGTCACTGCCAACGGGTTTGAAGTCCTTGTCCTGGGGAAGAGTAGCGGCAGTGTGAGTAAGGTCGTAGGTGAAAACGGACGCTTGGTCATCGACAGCAGTATCGGAGGTGTTGGTGTTGGGAAGATCAGAGGGCACAATGAATGCGGCAGCTTCACGGTGCAGAGTCTCCTCGTCCACGGCCTGCTCAGGATCAACAGGGTGCTCAAGGTTGACCTCGCTGGGAAATCTACCTCGAGTTCTCTCTTCATCTTCATACACGCTGTTGTCAACAGTTTGAACTCCTTCGTCCAGAGTGTGGTCGCCATCATAGCGCTCGGACTCGTCTTGGAAGGGCTCGCCGTTTGATGTGACGCCTGAAGTGTCAGAGGGAACAGGAGATGAAATGGGTTCAACCACTGGAATATATGTGTCACCGTTCTCGTCGATGTGTGGGGTGTGCGATCTGATAGACCGGCTGTTGGCAGAATGTCTGTCCACGTCATGGGCGGCGATGGCGGTGAATCCACCGAATCCGGCAGCAGCAGCGGCACCTCCAAATACAGGCAAGGCGGAGCCTGCGGTGGCGGTCCCGTCAAGTCCTCTACCGGGTCCCCCAACAGCCCCCTCAGAGCTGGCAGGAACATTGTCAATATCATGAGTGCCATGGGCACTGTGTGTGCTGTGAGCGCTGTGGTGGGCATCATGAGTAGTAGCTTCACCAGCAGCAGCTCCACTAGCAACAGCAGCACCCGCGACGGCACCCGCGACGGCACCGGGGCCGGCAATATCAGTCTTGGGCGTGGACTTGAAAAGCTTGGAAACTCTCTCATTGGGAGTAGCAAGGTTGGTCAGAGTGCTTAGATCTTGGAACCATTCCTCCATCTTCTCCTTTGATTCGGCCCGGAATACCCAGTTGTGACCTCTGCCTGAAGAAGTCCCAGACTGCTTGGCATTCAGAATAAACTTGTGCGAGTGGCTGCTTGATGACTTGGGGTCGTGAGTCAGCTGGCAGTCGTCTAGCGAGAGAGACATGACTGGGTGGGGGTCGTGCTTACGGTCATTGGACTTGAATTCGTGCAGGAACGAGGGAGTAAGCACATACCAAGCCCTTGAGTACGATTTGAGGTACTTGGAACGACGTTCTAAGTAGCCAGTGCGAATCTCAGCGGCCAGATTGGAATCCTGGTACTTATATGAGATGTCTTCGAATTTACGCGGCCTAAGGTTGGGGTCCACAAAGTTTTCGTCTCTGGTCACAAATGAGTCCCATTCGGCAGTCGGGCTCTTAGCCACATATCCTTCGATGATCTTGTTATACAGCAACTCGGTGATATTTTGGCCCTGGATTCCAACTAGCTTAGCAAACACCGAGAGCGCCTGTTGGATTTCTTGAGTGACCACCCTCTCCAGCTCTTGTCCCGAGCCTTGCAAGTTCAAGAAGGCTTCCAACAGATAGTTTTCCTCGTTGATCTGACGGTTAATCTGTTTGTCAAGGGAAGGCTTCAAAAGGTAAGGGTCGTGCTTAGCAGATAAACTGGAGGGGTTGGTAGCAATGACCTCAATGGCACTGACATAGGCGTGCAGGTCACGAGCAGTACCCTGCTGCTCCTTGCCTACATTGTTTCGGAAGTCGCTACTCAGATTCTTGATCTCCTTGATTTTGACCAGCAAGTCGCGACGGAGGTCTTCTAATCTGGGAATCAGGTTCTGTGTCAATTCCTTGGAAGTTCGCGAAGCGGCAGCAGCCTGAGTACGGTGGAATTGGATCAAGTTAGCCGGCACGTCAGCGATGGAGTTGCTGCCCAAGGGAGCGAACATGCGGTCCTCATGGTCAGGAAAGTCGCCAGAAGAGCCGGAATGGGCTCCGCCGTCCGAGGTGCCCTGCTCGAAGAACGGAAAGTTTACCGCATGGCCAAGACGTACATTCTGGCGAACATACTCGTCCTGAACAGCAGCCACTTCTCTAAAGTAAACGTTCAAGCCGCGGATGACCTTTCTCCAAGTGGAGAATCTTGCAGCGAGAATATCGGTCGGCTGTGAGTTTGTCGGAATGGACTTGAGATATAAATTGTCCGCCATTGTGCTTGTATCGTCTCACTTAGTCGTGGCTGATTGATATGGCTGAAATGGTTGAAGCTATTGCTTATGAGTTTCGAATTGTGAACAGTCAAGTAGGACCTAATGACAGCTATGGACACAATCGATCGTACGAGGTGCGCTTGGCTCGGCTGTCGGTCAGTCACTAACCGCGAATAATTGCACACTCGCCCTTTCTTTATTCTCGAGCTGGATTCTATGCCGCCTCGGTTTGGATTCTGCGAAATAAATGCGTACTTGTTTTTGATAGAGCTGTTTTTGCGACTCGCGGGTAAACAGGCAGTCTTTGTCCGATAGCTGCGTCGAAAGCGATAAGTCGACAACAAAAACAAATGCGTCGACAAGCCGTTATCAGCAAGACCTTTTGATTCTCAAGTCAACCTCTGTGTCAAGAGAAAAACCCACACACTACAAATACAAAATATGAAAAGTTCAAGTCGAACCGAAAATCTGATCAGTCGAGCCCAACCTTAACATAAACGCCAGTTAGCAAATGGTTTGCCAGATGTATATATCCCTCTTAAGTCATTCCGACCTGCCACTAACAAATGATTAAGGCGGGTGGTTCTAGCCGCATATCTGCATATCGCTGCGAGTTTAAAGCAAATAATAGCTTGTTATGGGCGGCCAGAACCTGCTCCAGCACCCTCCAGCCTCGCCATCTTTGCTCATGACGTCAAGCCTGCCCCCACCTCGATCTGGCTCGCGGGGCCGGGCCTGCCCCTTCCCGGGGAGTTCTCCAATTAACCTGCCCGTGCTGGCGCCTCGTGTCCCGGCGTGGCGGGCTGTCCGTTGTCCGTCCGCGGCCGTCCGGCCTGTGCTGTCAGCCCGGCCTTCCGGGGCTGCTAGGGATGCGCCTCCGGCGGCCGGGGCGCTGCCCCGGACCCCGCTGAGCTCGCTGCGCAAGCGCAGCTCCCGAGACCCTGGACGTGGCCTCGCCTGTCACCGGGAGTGGCCCTCCTCGAGCGCAGCGAGAGGAGCCACGGGGTCTGGGGCAGCGCCCCAGCCGCCGGTGCCGCTCTGAGCCCAGTCTGCCCTGCCCTGCCGATCCATGTCGTAACCGACCGCAGGCCAACGGATCGACAGGGTCCGGAGCTGGTGGAGCTGGAGGAGCTGGAGCAACGGTGGGTGAAGGTCCAGAGAGAAATATCTTGAGTACGGGCGGCGGCGGCCTGCTTTAAATTTTGGGGATTTTGAGACTCTTGCTAATCATGGCACTGCCACTGAGGATAAATAAGCCGACGGCAGGGTGGAACTCGAGCACCGAGCCCGGGAATACAAGGTTTAACGGGATCTTGTCGTGAATGAGGTCCTGGCTGTACCAGTAAAGCATAACCGTTACCAGAAACAGTGTCGTGGGGATGGGTGTGCCTTCGAAGTACTTGGACTTGCCCTTGCTATCCTTGGGGATGTGAGACACCGTCACGTTGAATCTGGCCAGACGGGTCAATCCGCACAGCACGAATATGGTCAGCAGCACTGTGTCGACAGTTGTCTGGAACCCAATTGTAAATGCGATAATAGCAGGGGCCACGCCAAACGAGACCAGGTCCGCCAGCGAATCAAGCTCCTGGCCCATGAGACTGGACTTGTTCCTCCAGCGAGCCACCCGGCCATCCATGAAATCGAAAAACAGTCCCAGCGGCACAAACGCCATGGCTCTCAGCAGGTAGTGGGTCTGCGTGTAGTCGGACATGACATAGCGAATCGAGGAAATAATGCTGTTGAATCCACAGTACCCATTGAGCAGAGTGATGAAGTCCGCCATGTGAAGATTGCGGATCAGCGAGAAGTGTCTGTTGTCGCTTGTGAAGGCCAGAAACTCCTTCTCTCCTGGCGCGTGTTAGTATGAGCGTCTGGCTCCCGAGCAATGGCCGCGGGACTTACCTGCGTGAGGAGGCGACGGCGAGGGCGAGAAGAACGACGAGCGGCGGCGTTGCACCGTCGAGCGCGAACGCAATTCCGCAGAATCGGCCATTGTTTCACTATAATATATAGCAGGGGACGGCTTGAAACGGCAACTGAAGTGACAAAAGATCTAGGCCTCGAACTCGGTCAAATCGCACTGGTCGTGGCGCTGTTGTTGCTGTTGCAAGTGTGTCTGATTCAATCCGCTCGAAAAATAAAAAAGTATCCATCCCAATAGCACCGAATGCATCTCGTGCTCCTGCTGCGGTCACAACCGCGCGGCTGACCCTGGCATGTGAAAGCGAGCTCAGGGGTAACTTCCCTGACGTGACCCTCCGGCGGCCGGG
>JAKTSR010000063.1:0-58414 GCA_030580325.1 Sugiyamaella sp. yHKS617 | reverse complement strand
CCCTCCGGCGGCCGGGGCGCTGCCCCGGACCCCGTGGTGCTCGCTTCGCGAGCGCCGCTCCCGGAGGCGCCAGCCCGACTCGAGCGCAGCGGGAGGAGCAACGGGGTCTGGGGCAGCGCCCCAGTCGCCGAAGGCGTTGTCCTCAAGCTCCGGTGGTGCCTTTTGTCGGCAGTTCGGAAAGGCTATTATTAAGATCCCCTTGTAAATTGAGGGTGATCCATCGAGAGTTAGTTCGCTAACTAGCGTGCGCATAGTTGTCTCAGGCACGCCGGCAGGCAGAACAGTGTCAGCGGTGTCCTTCTATAACCTGCTCACGATGTGGTCTGGCTTTCCATGGTATTCTCTGTGACGGCCAATCGACCAGGCTGAGCTTTACTCCAGACGCGCTTCTGACTTCATAGCTTTTCAGGCATCCTTGAGCCAGCCTGGAGGTGCAGATCAGTGCATACGTAGTGTTATTTACTATGGCAATATCGGTCAGTCTGTCGTGTGCATCTTTCTCTCAGTCGATTCATTCCTGTGATCTGGGTTCACTTGAATTGAACCGGGTTGAATTGGATCAATTTGAGAAGAGTCAGCTGGATCCGCTAAGATGTCGGCCACTGTTTCGACGGGAAGCGAAGCGCTGGATGCCATTGAATCACGAATCAGTCGACTCGAACATGTGCTGTCAGACGAGAACATCCTCATGAGCGAACAGGAGGCGGACGAGCACTCAGACGAGAAGACTAGACGGCCTATCTACACAGAGTTAGCAGAGTTGCAGAATACAGCGGATACTCTCATAGCCCAGAATGCTGACCTGGCGAGCCTGGTAGCGAATATCGAGCAGCTGAAACTATGGAATCTACTCGAGTCGCTGGACGTCGAGCCCGATTCCCAGTTCGACTCAGCTTCATATGAACAGAAAATGCAGATTGTGTGTGCTCGGGAGAGAGAGTTGGTAAATCTATCATCAGTACTCAGCGACCTGTATGGCAAGCAGCACCTAATCGACCCCAATTCGACTACTATATTGACTGGGCCTAACCCCTCACTTGCCAGTTCAAATGGAGACGCGGCATCGTGGGTTGATGTAGCCAAGGTATTGAAGAAGTTGGGAGTCACGGAGCAACAGTTGTCACTGGTGATGAGCACCTTTGAGCGACTGTCGGTACGCTCAGGCCAGGCATTGTACCAGTGGGTTAAGAAAATAGTCGTGCAAGACAACGAGCTATGGGCTGAGATCCAGCGAGTAGTGGACGCGAAAGAGAAGCAACGCAGACGTGAGCAGCACCAAGCAGATGCCTGAGACCTGCTGGTTTCTTCGAATATTTATTTATGATTTATTTAACTTGCGACTTGTGAGACGCGTTAAGACTTACGACAGACATTTTGCGGCAGACACTTCCCTCAGACCCTGCCACACTCTCTCTAACCCGCGGAGCCAGAAGTCGCTCCGCGAAGCGGAGCAATACGGGGTCTGGGGCGGCGCCCCAGCCGCCGGAGGCGTGTCGCGGGCCGTAAGATCAGACGGAGCACCGTTCGTCTGCATGCATGGTTGACATGAAAACAGAGAAGTAAACAAATGCATATGCAGACAGACTTATTAACATTACCACTTCGCGTTTAACAGTCAGACGTAAAGCGACTTGATCTAATGGGATCGCACTCGGACCATGAGTATCCAGTATCCAGTGGTGCCGCAGACGCCAAAGAAACCCAGGCGGCACTTGGATCACATCGTGTCGGCCACGCCTGGCCAGCGGTTGAAGTCCGATGTCGTGCTCAACAACTACGTAAGTGCTACAAAGTACTGTGAGAATAATAGGAAATATGGAAGTTAACACGCTCAGGTACTTGGGGAGAGAATCGGCAGTGGAGCATCTGCTATCATCTACAAGGGGTTCAATAAAGTGACAGGAGAAATGGTGGCAGTCAAGCGAGTGGCTCTGGACGGCAGGTCCAGCAGGCAGATCGAGGACTTGATGCAAGAGATAGACCTCCTGAAAAATCTACGCCATCCCAATATAGTCAAGTATCATGGGTTTATCAAGGATTCAGAGACGCTGAATATTATACTGGAGTGAGTTCACGAAGGATGCGAGGTGGCTAGTGACTGCAGAATGGCTACAGAATGGCTACAGAATGGCTACAGAATGGCTAACTGAAATTAGATTGTGCGAGAGCGGCTCGCTACGGAACATGTGTCTCTCCTTTGGCAACTTTCCAGAACCCTTACTAGCAGGATATATTGCCCAGGTTCTCAGCGGCTTGAGGTTCCTGCACGAGCAAGGTACCATTCATAGGGATATCAAAGGGGCTAACATATTAACTGACAAGGAGGGCAAGGTGAAGTTAGCTGACTTTGGAGTGGCAACTCAGTCTGCGGTTGGAACGATATCCCGCGACAAGTCGGTGGTCGGCACACCATACTGGATGGCTCCAGAGGTAATAGAGGTCAATGGCGCGACAGCTGCATCCGATATATGGAGCTTAGGCTGCACTATAGTGGAGTTACTGACGGGAAAGCCTCCTAATTACGACCTGGATCAGATGAGCGCAATGTATGCTATTGTCAGCAAGGAGATTCCCCTTCCAGGAGGAATATCGAGCGAGCTCAAAGATTTTCTTCTCGAGTGTTTCCAGAAAGATCCCAACCTGCGAGTGTCCGCCAAGGGGTTACAGAGGCATCCATGGCTGAAAAAGAACTCTACTTCGGCTACTGATAGCAGCACCCGATATGAAGAAGCAGTCAGGACAGTGAAAATACACAACTCTCCAAAGAGAGCCAGTGCTGGCATAGCCAATGACGATATATTTGCGCCAGTATCTTCTACAGAACAAGGAAGGGCCCTTGATCCACCACGCGCATCGCCAATTCGAGGTTCATTATTCAAAGACATAAGCTCTAAAAGACGCAAATCTCTGAGAGGCTCTCAGAAGAAACAGTTAACCGACGACTGGGACGAAGATGAAGGGTTTGGCGATCTAGAAGGAGACTTCAATGTCGACAGGTTGCAAGCCGTTATTAGCAGCAAGTTTTCTTCCTCATATCCGGCCAAGCTGACCGGGAATGTGGCTGCAGCAGGCGAGCCGATGCAGAGACAGACATCTTTAGAGTCGCAACTATCCGATGTCTCTCTCGTAGATGAGACCCCACGATATCCCAAGGACATCAAACACCTCGCCTCTCAGGAAATCCACGGCTATTCAGAGACGAACGAAAACGACTATACTAACGATTTCGAAGACGTGAGTGCGTTTGATACCATCGCCCTCTCGCATCACCTGAAAACCAGCCCGATTATTAAACAGCAGTCTTTGAGAGAGACAACTCCTACACTGAAAGGAGAGCTACGAAGCGCGGTTTCGATGGAGAGCTCAAGTACTGCAGACACTGAAAACCTCTTCCTGAAAATAGAGTCGGACGACGCAGTACCAGCGGATCCTGAACTGCGGGTTGCACACTCAAGGTTAGAGCAAATAACCACAACGATGGAGAGCTTAACCAACGTGCCAGAACTGAAGAGGACTAGTGATGACTTGGTTGAAATTATAAGCGCCTTTCCAGAAACACAGACTACCTTTATCAAATTCAATGGCCTGTCTATTGTTCATTCACTACTCCGAGAGGCGACGAGCAAAACTGTGGTCCTGAATATACTCCAAGTTCTGCTCATCATTACCCATGAAGACAGCAGTGCATTGGATGACCTTTGGCTCCTGGGTGGGATGGTGGCCTTAATTAGATTGTTGTCGCGACGAAAGCTGTCACAAATAAGAAACAAGACAGCCTTACTCATTCAGCAATGCTGTCGCGACAATGTTTTGTCAGTCCAGAGTTTAATGGCATGTGGAGGAACCAGATACATATACGAGATTTTGAATGAAGGCAGTTCTAAAGAAACGGTATTGGTCAGATTTGGATTGATCATGGTGCGTGACATGCTCGAAATATCAAGCCCAACGGTCAAGAAAAGCATATACAAAAACCTCTGTCAGGACCAGACAATGCTCTCGATCATCAACATATTTGGATCAAACAGCACTAAGGAGACCACAGATTCCGCTATAGAGTTACTCCTCTACATATCTCAGGATGCTCTCCTCAGGCCCCCTATCAGTCTCGACCAGGGTCTACGACTGCTTTCGAAATACGATCTAGCAAACAAGCACGATAGACTTAGTATTTTGAAGTTTATGAAAAATATTTCCCAGGAGCAATCTCATCTCGCGCCGGAACAAGAGGTGGACATTATTCGCCGACTTACAGCCATACTCAAACGGACCCAGATAGAGTCAACAAGGGGAGGAGAAAAGGCAAAGAAAGACGTACTCAACCAGGCAGTCCCAGCTGTGTTTAACATATGCCGACTGAACAGCAATCGTCAGGAGAAGGCTGCGGAATTAGGACTAATACCCATTCTGGTGGCCATCCTTCAAGACTCGTCTATCCAGAACCGCGATAAAGTCAGAGAACTCGCGCTGCAGATATTGTGTGACATGACCCACGCTGGGAAATTCTGCCGAGACGAGTTAGACAAGAACAACTGTCTTGATATGCTGCTGAGCTACGCTCCTGATCCCTACTGGCAGCGAGACATCTACGACGCTCTCGGGGCATGGCTTCGTGGAGACATCAATATACAGCAGAAGCTGGCTAATCCGACAGCCGTAGATGCACTACTAGAAGGACTCAAAGTCAACATCAATGGCATCAGCTACGGAGATCTCATGAACTCGTTCGGGTCAATGATTCGTATCAGTCCTGCAATTTGCAAAGCCATTCCGCTGGCAAAATTCTTCTCGATCGTACGCGGAGCGCTATTGAGCACCGACCCGCTGGTGATCGTGAACGTGCAACGCGTCCTGGGCATCGTTGTCGAAGCAGTCGGGGGAACCGTACTCGATAGCAAACTCCGCAACCAGCTCAGGGTACATGCTCGCACAAGCAACTCCAACCTCGCCAGGCAGCTGGCTTCCGACCTGCTAGGCGAAACCGGGCCAGAAGGCTCCTGAATAGATGCATGCATTACCACGAGATAGACCGGGTACCGGGACAAACCTTCGGCGACTGGGGCGCTGCCCCAGACCCCGTAGCTCCTCTCGCTACGCTCGAGCCAGGCTGCTCCACCGGGAGCCACTGCTCGCGAAGCGACGGGTCTGAGCTACACCCAGCCGCTGGAGGGTTTCTCAGTCCGGCTTCGGTAACTGTGACGCTGCCCCCAGACTCCGCAGTTCCTCCCGCACGCTCGAGTAGGGCTGCTTCACGGGAGCAGCTGCTCGTGAAGCGAGCACGACGGGTCAGGGGCGCTTACAAGGGCCGCAGCCCTGGAGCAACTGGCACATGGAAGGAGCAATCCCGTTATTCTTGGCCGTATGGCATGTGCCAGCTGGCGAATGGGTTATTTCAGCGAGGGAGAGCTTCGCGAGAGAACGTGTCTGCCGAGGTCCAAGATTGTCAATGCGGATAAATAGCTTCACATGCAGGTAGTTTATGCATCGAAGAGCACACCTTCGGATAAACTGTACCTCCGAGCGAAAATTTCATGTCGCAATTTTGTATAGAATCCCGTATATAAAGAGGCCTACGGCCGGGCAGATAAATTTTGGAATATTTTCGAATTCAAGCTCTTCAACCGCCAATTGAGTTCAAATCAGGAACATTCGTATGGCGACCCCCAGTAATGCCTAGTGACGGACTCCGGCATCGATTGCTAAAGAGCAGTAGTAGAGCAGGCTAACAGCGACTAATGACAATATGAAGGTGCCGGTGCTGATAGCGTTGGCAGGCTAACTCTACAGGCAGAGAAGCAATCGTTCGAGGGATTGTTTTGAGGCATATTATGCTCTAATACCGGGCGTGACTCTGGAATGGAAGTTGATCGAGATAAGAAATCAACAGAAGCCTGAATGGCAAGCGATGGCGCGTTGCCGGGGCGTAGAAGGGCCGTTGAAATTGGTGCACGGTGATAATGCGGCTCTACTAGCCGAGGGGAGCTAGAAAGACGTTAGATCTACGGCCTGATTCAGAGCAGCGCATACCCCACCTTTACCCCTCATTTGAGAAGAGACCGTGTGAGCCTCGGCTGATACAGTCGAGACCTGTAAACATATCCGTACGGTTCCTCCCGTGTTGTTCCGTACTCTGAGCTGTCGCTTACATACGGAGAAGTCCCGATCCGAGAAGCAGCAGGGCCGACGATGCATGGTTTCCAGGCATGAACATGGGCGAGTCGGTCGGTACCTTGAAGTGTGAGCGGTGAGGGGTATCTGGAAGGACGTGCGCACACTGAGGGGCAGCTAACAGCATCATCTCTGCAGCATCTTCACCATGTTCACCAGGTGGATAAGCAGGATGGATTGATAGGCGACATCGTTCATGCTGATTCCGGCGGAGAGTCTGCTGGAGTTATTCTGATAATTGCGCTAAGCGTAACAGTTCTGAGAAAGGTCTCTGTCAGGCGCGCCACTCTATCCAACCAAGCATAGAGTTTGTCAGGCGGCGGCTCTTCTGCTAGCCGTCAATGCGGCATGCTTCCATGCGGGTACGAAGATTTCAGTGTTCTCTAGTTCGGTTCTTAATCCAGCATGTACTCCGGCTAATGTGCGCGTGCGATGCTGATGTACGTCTGAACGCTTCAGTAAGTGCTGTGGAACAGGCCGCTCCGGTTGACTCTTCAGGCAGTACGCAGGCGGCGCAAGCGCATGTATACATTTTACAGCGAGTCATAGGCAGAGTCTGCATTTGTAACAGTTTAAATTGACTGATTCACCTGCTTGTGATTACAGTCTTGGTTTGACATGGAGCACTGGGTTCGGCTCCACGGCCATCGGCTCACTTAAATGGTTTGGTTTTCCATTTTGGCTCAGACTAGATCAGACTAGCTCAGAACTAGCTCAGACTGCTTGACTCGTTTCGCAGCTCACTGTGTGGCTTGGCCGGATATCTAGTTCATTTAATTTAGGCCCTATGACCACGAACTGCGCTTGTTTCTTCACTAACGATCAGGCTTGATTGCAGCCCCCAACCTAAACTCTACTCTCTTCCTGGCAGCTGACCACACCAGCCCTGCTCGTGCTCATCGTATCGGATCCGTATCATGGATCACAGACATACCGGTTAGCGGGATCCGCCTCGGACCCCCGGCTTGCGCTAAATAATGCTACTGAAGTGTTATAGGCCAGAGCTAGAGCTAAAGCAAGCGGAACCTGAGACTTTGTTCCGGCTCTTCGCTTTGAGCCAGCTGCTGCTGTTTATACATGATACCGATAAGGAGGAGGAGGAGGAGGGGGGGGGAGATAAAAGATTGTGATTTCAGGATGACTTCAGGATACCCATGGCAGGATAGCTATAGCTGGATATAAATCTGGGGAACTCGCGCTCGCTGCCTCAATGTCAGTTGTTTCTTTTAATTTCATCATGCACCATAAAAGTTGCTTTTTATTCAATGAGACGAATGCATATACCCCTGCAGAGAGAACCGTGCATATAAGGCAGCAGACCTAAACCTGAGTGTGTGCCTCCTAAAAACCTAGGCTCAGGCTCCAGCCCGCCAACGATCTGGTATGGATTTGGAAGAGTTCGCTGCCCCAGTCTCAGGCCCTAGATTTGTACCCAGCCGAGGAGGTCAGCATGCCAATCTTGACTAAAACAGCATTTTCGTGCGGGGCAACCCCTCAAGTTCTTGATTAACCCCACCTTGTCCTCTTGTGAAGAATGATCAATTAATTGCTATCGTCTGTTTGTTCGCTAGAAAAAGGGCCAGTTTGTCCAGTTTGTTCGGCATTTCTGTATCCAGGTCACTGCACTTTGTTGGGCATTTTGCTGTCGACAGAATTCGTCACACCACTTATCAGCATCAGCAAGCGGTCGCAGTAGAAAAATCTCCTGGACGATCTTGAATTGCGTCGGTATCCTGCCTGCATACTGAGTCAAGTGGTTTATTTTTTTTTGTTTATGCACTGTCAGTATTTATAGAGGCCGTGATCCTGGGAGCGACTTTGGAGGAGCGAAGAAAACTGCTTGCGTTTTTCCTTCGATATTGTTTAGCTGGTCCTGTCGACGACCTGGTTGATTAATCGCCTATTTATTTATTATTACTGTCGACTGGTCCACTCTGGTTGAAGTTGGATTAACTTTTTAATTTTATTCGGCCCTTCAAAATTTGCAAATAAACAGACAAAGACAGAGATCTGGGCGCTTTCGAAGCATTTTCGAAGCACTTTCCACATTATTTAGGGAATCATCCTCGTATCAAGTTCACAGAATTCCATAATTCCAACTCAATACTAGACAAAATGGCAGCTGTACCATCCGACTTTAGTATTCTGTCAATCCTCACTCCTCAGGGAGCGGCACCCGGCACCGGTTTGAAGGGAGTCATTGCTGCCGCCAACGTTGACTTCGCATCTAGTGGCGGTGCTGCTGGTCTAGGTCCTGTAATTATTGACCAAGTTGTGGGCGAGTTGCAGGGTCTCTTTGGCGACTATCCCAACCATTCTGATATTGCTCCATCAGCTATCTTTTTGGCAGTGTTCGTCATTCTCGGCGCGGCCCATCTTTATATTTTTGTCAAGAATTATACGCGAGGTCATCGGTTTTGGATCTCTTTCGGTCTATATATATATTGCGTTTTCAGAGTCATTGGTTTTGCTTGTCGTATCAAGTGGGCCACCAATGTTTTGCTAATTAATACTGGTATTGTTTCGGTGTTGTTTTCTCAGGTCTCTGTTCTCTATATGAATGTTTTGTGCATGATTTTGGGCCACCGTATTTTCACTTGGAGACATCCTGAGACTGGTGCTGCTAAATGGTTCAACGGAATTATCACTATTATTTACATCCTTATGTGTGGTGTCATTGCCATGGCTATTGTTGGTCAAGCTATTCCCTATCTTTATTTTCTTAGTCCCGAGAATTGGGCTAGATACCAGAAGGTTGTTAAAGCTGCTGGTATTCTCAATCTTTTGTACGCCCTTGCAGGTCTTACTTTGGTTGTCTTGGCTTACACTTTCAAGCCTGGTACTATTGATCACAGACTCTGGCGCATGCCCAAGATGCAAGCAAAGGACTTTTTGCCCCCAACCATTCAGCCATACTGGATCGAGAGCACTGGACTCTTCTACTTCCCTGCCAAGGGTTCTCAGATTCCTATTTTGAAGGGTGACCGCCTGGAGAAGGCTATCCGTGTCATTCCATCGCGCGAGCCTCCAGCTTCTGGTTTGTCTAATTCTCACAATCCTGATCACCCTAGAGGTCCCAAAATTACAACTGCTGCACTTATCGTGATCGTTTTGTCGCTAATTCTTGCTATGAATGTTGCTTTCCGTGTTGCTTGTGTTTTTACTGTCAAACCTCGAGGAGGCGGTACTCCTGGCACTCCTCTCAATGCCTGGGTCTTTCACAACTATGTTTTCTACATCTGGTACGGTTTTTTTGAAGTGGTGGTCAACCTTATCCTACTGCTTACTAGATGTGATCTTCGCTTCTACATCCCTGACATGGCTCGCGAGAGACGACCCGACGAGGCGCTCCCTAACGCAAATTACGAGCATGACGAGGTGAAGCTCACTGCATCCAACAACGAGGTATCTGATGTTGAAAACCACCACCAGTACAACAACGGTCAAAACATTGCCGAGTAAGTTGAACTGTCTTGTTTTTGTTTAATCGTTGGCGATAGTTAATAAAAAGTATTTTATAACTCGAGAGAGGCCTGGAACCCTTGATCACGCCCTGGTGGGATGAGCGGTGCTTCCGGGGGCCGCGGCG
This sequence comes from Sugiyamaella sp. yHKS617, assembly GCA_030580325.1. Lineage (NCBI taxonomy): Eukaryota > Fungi > Ascomycota > Dipodascomycetes > Dipodascales > Trichomonascaceae > Sugiyamaella > Sugiyamaella sp. yHKS617. The sequence continues at coordinate 48,657 of JAKTSR010000063.1, read as the reverse complement.
CCCTGGACTCCGCTGTGCTCGCTACGTGAGCGGTGTGGAGGAGGGGATCGTGTACCTCCGCCGGCTGCGGCACCGCCCCAGACGCTCTCGTGCTGCTGTCACACTGCGAAGCAGGTCCGAAGCTCCGAGAGCAGCGAGAACCCCTGATCGGCCGCCAACCAGGAGAGAAGTCCCGGTTGGCACTCTAGCTTGCTTCGTAGCTGAACTGGCCAGCCAAGTTCCCGAATTCCAAGAGTGTTCACTTGAAGTAATGACGCTGAGCTCGTCGGCCAAGCGTTGGCCCCGCGTAGTAACCCGACTCGAGCGAAGCTCGAGGAGCAGCGGAGGCTTCTGCACCAGCTGCGAAGGGCCCACTCCTCCCCGCTGATTTCTGAGACCGAGAATGGGCATAAATCAACAGACATGGTCCGCAGTGCGTCGCAGCACAGATGGTACCTTAACGTTCTCCGAGGTACGTGGACATTGAGATCGTCTTCTGGATCTCGATCGATTGCGTGGGATGAGCTTCCCAGCGAGATACCACCGGTCTGGTTGCCGATATGTCCTCAGGAACACGGGCCTATTGCATTGGCACTCACTGCCGCTTGAGGAGGGCGGGAGAGGGGAGAAACAGGGGTCGATTGCCCGTGTTTACCTCTTGCCCGATTTGACGCGAGATGCTCAAAAAGGCCCCTTTTAATTATACAGACTACATGTAATAAAGTTCTACAGGTTAACTTTTTGTTCTCGCACTTTTACTGGTACAAGTTACGGGGATGAGTTCAGAGACAGACTCAGGACGGAATCCACGTATTGTTTTTTGCCCGGTTGAATGTAGTTCTGAAACTACTACCGCAGGGGCAGCCGGCGGCCGCCTGGCGAATACTTGCGCGTATCTTGCCAAAACTAGAGACGAAGATGGCGCGCTTCGTGCGGCCAGTTATGCTCGTCACAAATTGAATAGACAGACGTTGGCAATCCCGTCCGTACAGATGGAACAGACTTTGAAACCACGACGCTAGCGGGGCCAGGAAACATAGCATGACATGGCATAGCATGACATGGCATAGGCCAGTAGTAGTACCGGATGTTATGCAAAAGCTGCTTGGCAGAACAGAATAAAGACGGTAAACTGGTCATCGGCTGGGAAGCTACCCACTAGAGCTAGCACTAGCCGCCATACTAACAGCCCAGCCCAGACCAGCCCAGCCCAGCCCAGCTCCAACCCAGGCCGGATGGCTCTGTCCCGGAACAACGTGCGGGCTGGTGCTCTTTGTTTTATGTTTCTAACGAATGTCGCCTTGACCCTGTCGTTCGGGATGGACTGGCGTATCACCCATCGCCCAGGTTACGCTCCTGCCAACCTGAGAGGGCATGGGTGACATTCGCAACGAATATAAGCAGGGCTCGGCTACAGACGACTTTGGAGGAGGGCTTCGGCGAGAACTGGCCTGTAGCTAGTCAGCCATCCGCTCTAGCTAGGACGAAATCGAACTGTGGGCTATGGAGGAGAGCTTTCGGCCAAGGGCGCTGGCAATAAATGCTGGCACTGGCAGTGGTACTGGCAGTGGTACTGGCAATGGCGCTGGCAATGGCAATGGCAGTAGTAGTTTCATTCACGCCGACTCCTTTCTCACTCTGCTGCGGTTTGTTTCCTACCAATCGTGGCTACTGTTGAGGTTCCGTTTTGGGCCCACGAGGCTCTAAAAATAATAGGCACTGCATATGCCCCCCGCAATATGTAGCAATATGCGGACATTATTTCCCGAGTGGGCTCTGTGACAGATGTAATAGGAAAAAACCTCAGCATAGAAGGTTGTGATCGTCCCTTCCATATTAGGAAGGTTGGTTTAATGATATTCGATCTGGGCAGCATGGTGCAGAGTGCATAGTGCCATAGTACAGGTGGATCAAAGCCGGCTGACTGAATTGTCGTATGGCGGCCGGATTTCCTTGCCCTTTCATCCGGGCCGCTGTATTGTATTCGGGGAATATGGCCACTTCTCTTCTCTAGTACGACACTGCAGTGGATTTCCCTCGCCTCTTGTTTAAAACCATCCCGAGATCCTGATTCTTAGAGATCCTTGATCTATTAATAGTGTTCTCGGCAAAACCTTGTCGGATCAGCGCAGAGCGAGGCACCAGGCAGGCCGAGGGCAGCTGGTTACAGCATGAGGGGCAGACTTTGAAACGGTAACTTTCACTTTGACAGCACAGATACCCCGCTTCCCTGCCAATCACTTCCACGGTTAGTTGGTGGGACGTAGCTCGGGAGGGGCAATTAACTCAGGTCGAAGGAGCAAATCGACAAATTAAGTCGCAATATCGTCGGTTCACCTACCCGACCACGAATTCGAATAGTCGTCAACTGTGCACGTTCGCTCATACTGTACTCGGCCGCGAGGGAACCTATATGTGTAACCCAAGCATGGCAGTACCAGCGGCTTGAGCCGACCAGCCTAGCTATATACTAAACAATTAATACGTCCTAAAAGCAAGGCAAAGCACTGACTGACTAGTCTACGTGCCTTGAGTCCATAGATTAACTTAAATTTTCTCGGGCAGTATGCTGAGACCGTTTAAAGCAATACAAGTATGTACTTGTAATTCTTGTTTACTGTCACGTCACCTGGATGGCCAGGTCTATTGCCCAGTCCGCCCGAAGGTTAACACTCAGAAAATTACCGACGAAGCAAGCCATCTCTGATCAAAGATTCCATGGTATTCCGAACAGGTTCTACAACTCTGCCAGCGAGAAAGCGGGTCTGCCGCCTGATCTCGTACTGGCATCGCAGCCTAAAGCAATACTCGTACGCAACGGCACTGCCAGCCCGTACCTGGTCGCTTCACATCCCGGTCATTGCAACCTTTAATTAAGCCTAGTTTCAAGCGCCTCCCTTCTTGCCGAACGAACCCCGCGCTGCCAGAACTCGGGACAAAAAAGTAAACAAAAAAAGCAAATTTCCCCCTCTGCATGCTAACCAAACAGTACCGATGATACCGATACCAGCTCCATCTCCTATAGCCACCCACAGCGTTTTTGTTTTTTCTACTATTCTCGGAACCCACCAACTGCCTGAACAAACCAGAATAATCGAATCGAACCCCACCACTTGCTTTTTTCGATGGTGTCAGTCAGGTACACCTTCAGACATACATTGCGTCGTTTCTGTACCCCCTCTCCTTAATTTATTTTTCTTGCTCGAACTCGGAGCCTTGGGCTGTGTGAACCGACCCCGTTCTCTTTGGTTGGCTGGTATTAGCTCTCAGCAGCACCTAATTTAGTCACTATTTCGCATTATCTTGTGTCATGGAAACGCATCCGCCGGAAAACGACACAATATAAATAACCCGCTTCTCGCCTCCAGCCATCATCTCTTCTTTTCTCCCTTCTGTTTTTAGATATTAACCAATAATTGATTTCTTAAACTTTCTCTCGTTAACTTTCACAATGGTTTCTTCCAAGGTTGTTCTTGCTTCTGCCTCTTTGGCCCTCATCAACGCTGTTGCCGCTCAAAACGCTGCTGCCATTTCCTCGGCCCTTGCTGCCGTCCAATCCGCTGTCGCTGCCACTGACAAGGACGTCCAAAGTTTCCAACAGTCCCAGGGTATTAATGGTGCTCTCGCTATCCAGGAGACTGAGGCCAACATCGAGACCGCTGTTAAGAAGGTCACCTCTTCTCTCAGCGGTTCTTCGCTCTCTGTTTCCGATGCTGAGGGTCTTAAATCTGCTCTTGAGAGCGTCACTTCCGCCATCAACCAATTCTCCTCCGATCTTATCGCCAAGGCCTCTGCTCTTATCGGCGTTGGTACTGGTTCTATTGTCGGCAATGATATCAACTCTCTCTCTGGTTTGACTTTCGATCTTGAGTCTGCTGCTTACTCAGCTTTGCCTAACGCTGTTGTTCCTATTCTTTCCTCCAACTTCGATTCTATTAACGGTGATTTGTCCTCTTTGGCTAAGGCCTTCACTGCCTCCCTCTCTGGCACCCCCCCTAGCGCTCCTGCTGTCACCGCTGCCGCTACCTCCGCTGCTGCTACCTCTGCTGCTGCCACCACCTCTGCCGCTGCCGCCTCTACTTCTGCCGCTGCTGCGTCTACTGCTGCTTCTGCTGCTGAGACTTCCGCTGCTGCTTCTACCACTGCTGCTGCCGAGTCTTCTGCTGCTGAGTCTTCTGCTGCCGCCACTACTGTCGCCACCTCTGCTGCTCCTGTCGAGAACTCCACCACCACCTCATCTGCTCCTTCTGAGGTCGAGTCTTCCGGTGCTGCTGGTTTGATCGGTGTCTCTGGTGCTCTTGCCATTGTTGGTGCTGCTGCCCTCCTCTTGTAAGTTATTTTACCATAATAGATTTTTGTATTGGTATGACTTCTAAGAGTTTGGTCAATTGGTGATGTTTAAAAACGTTAGAAGGTGATGTTTGTTCATGATTCTCAGGGTTCTTAATTTTTAGCTCTTAATTTTAATTCTTCTGTAGGTGTAATTCCTAATTTTATTCTTTTGTCCCTCCTCTCCTTTGAATGAATGGTATTGTTTATAGGGCATTATCGATGTCTCCTGTCTCCAGCAGCAGTCACTAGCAACTGACACTTCATAGTGCATAGGACAAGACTTCGCGTCTGTACTGAACATACGAATACTAGCTATGAACCCAGTCTTTTACATTCATCACTTACTTCATAATCCATGAGAATAAACTAGTTACGCATTTCTCATTTGCATGGTTGCACCAGCAATTGTTTGCTTGTATTTACTTCATGATGAGCAAATAAAAAGCTTCCCAAGTACCAAATGCTCCTCTTGTACTTTGTCAAAGCTTCGCCAAATATCTCACTTCTTAGCAAATGAGCGAAATGCCAGCTTATATGAAAAGCCTTCGTAAAGCTTCAGGAATAAAGTCCCACCTTCCTGGAAGACTCCGGAAACCGCGTTCCATTTTGCTCAGGATAAGTAAAGATTTTCCTGATATCGAAAATCCCAGCAACCAAAAACTTTAGTTTTCACCAGACTGAAGAAGCTATCGGCTATAAATAAGTTATCTAACAAATACACTAAAGTCCAACTACCGAGGAACCCGCTTCCGATACGTCATAGCAACCAAATCGCAGCCTGATCCGGCTTCTGGACAACTCAATATTGCCAGTTCAGGATCTGTACCAGTCAAAATCCTACGCACCCCGCTTTTCCCAACAGTCGTTCCACTTCCAGAGCTCATCTCTCGGGCTCGTCGGTACCCAATTCGGATCCTTCACATCTCGCTGGTGAACTATTTTCAAACACTTAACGCCCTCGTCGGGAGATCGGTGGGGTAGCTGGCTCAATCGAGCGAGACGTTTACCAGTTCTAATCATCCCCACTTTCCTTCCTAAAGTCTAATCCGAGTCATGATTCGAAACGATTAGGAGGAACGACTGGATGCCTCTACCTTGGAGCCATCTTTCTTTGCCATCAGTAACCATTGGATGACATGTTCAGTTCTATAATCCCTGGATCTGAACCTTGATCAGATACTCATCCGCCAGTGGGGCGGTGCAGTGGCTGGTGAGTCCCCTCGCCATGAACAGCTCCGTCAAACCCCACAAAAAGATATCGAAACTGGCCCCATCGCCTCTATTTGATTACATGGTGCATTTGCGACCTGCAGTAGCATATTTTTAGGTGAGATTTAACCTTCCTGTGCATAAAGCTAACATCCCGAGGTAAAGTGTAAAAGCGTTGTATAAAATAAAAACTTGAATAAGACATATACACGAGTGTACCTGAGTACTAAGTTTAGAATGTCGTCATTGTTAGAAGCACAAGGCTCTCCTGGTTCAACTTTTTTTGCTCGGCGATTTGTATGCGTTGTTGTATTAGTCTATGCAAGGCACCATAACTATCTTGCTGAATATTCCGCTTCCTCGGGACCTTGAAGTGGGGAATCGATGAAACAGAGCAACGATCAACCCTAGGACATGTATGGCGGGGTCTTGGTCCTCCACTTTGGATGTCACTCAAAAGATATGTTTCCAAAATTTCCGTATATTATTGTAAAGTTTCTTTTTGTTCATCAATTATGATACTACCCCGCCCGTGATGTAGGGTCTTCCTTCTTTCTGCTCCTCGGCGTTTTGGTATTTCGCTCTGGTCTCTGTTGTTTTGTTACCTTTCGAACGGCTCTTACCAAAGTCGGATTTCTATATAATGCCACAATGTTCCTGGCGTTTGACAATTTAGAAATTATCCAAAAAGATAGTAGTTTTCAAAAGCACAGAAACCACTAATCCTCGTAAATAATTAAAAATGAAGTTCGCCACTCTCGTTCTTACTTCTCTTCTTTCCAGCTACGCTCTTGCTGATGTTCCCAGTCTTATCTCTGCTATCAAGCAACTTCAGTCTGATGTCGAGACCACTGACAAGGATGTCAAGGGTTTCGATAAGTCTCAAGGTATCAACGGTGCTCTGAGCATCCAGTCAACTGAGGCTGCTATTGAGAAGGATGTTGACTCTGTCACCTCTGCAGTCAATAGTCTCGGAACTCTTTCCGACTCCGATGTATCCCAAATTGCTGATGCCATCAAGTCTGTCTCTAGCGCTGTTACTAGCTTGTTGTCTGATCTGACCGGTAAGGCTTCTGATCTCATTGCTGTCGGTACTACCAGTATTGTCGGTGGTGACTTGGCCTCTCTCTCTGGAAAGACTTACGATTTGGAGTCTGCTGCTTATAAGAAGGTTCCTTGTCAGAACGCCGCCGAGATTGCTTCAGACTTTGCTCAAATCAACTCTGGATTCGATTCTGCTTTCAAGGCTTTCTCCACTTCTGGTAGTGGCAGTCCTCCTCCTGCTCCTTCCACCTGTGCTGGCGGTGCTTCCTCGGCCGCTGCTGGTGGCTCTTCTGCTGCCGGTGCTGCCTCGTCTGCTGCTGCTCCCGCTTCTAGTGCTGCTGCCACGTCTGCTGCTGCTCCTGCCTCTTCTGCTGCCGCCTCTTCTGCCGCTGCTCCTGAGTCTTCCGCTGCTGCCACTGCCTCTGCTCCTGCTACTGAGTCTTCTGCTGCCACTGAGTCGGCTCCTGTTGCTCAAGGTGGTGCTGCCGGTTTGCAGGCTGGGGCCCTGGGCGCTGTTGTTGCTGGTGCTGCCGCTCTTTTGTTGTAAGTCGTCCAGTAAGGAGTGCACAACTAGCTGTTCTCAATTTTCTTTCTAGAATCTTATTTAATTTTATAAATTACTCTTAAATTATTATTATAAACTTGCAATTTCATTCTAACACTAGCTGACTCATTTGACTGTTATATTCAATGACAGCAGAAATTCAATATGGAACTTGTGCTCTTACTGATGTGATTGTAAACTGGCTGACAATCAGGGTCCCTGCATTGTGTGCAATCAATAATCATGCACAGGCATCAGCAGTTCAAGGCGTAGAATACCGACAAATAACCCAAGAAGACTTGGCTATAAAAAAGGCATTCGTTGCTTGAGATACGGTAGACCATTAGCAAAGATATCTTTAGTCAAAGAGAGAATATTCTCACGAAATTGCGCGATGGCTGACATAAATATCTTTGCAGAGAAGACCCAACTCGGTAATCACGAACAAGCCCTTCAGGGTCATCCACTTTCTAGAGGAATTTCAAGAGAAGTAAGCCTATGGACGATGATGACGTTGACTTCACCACTTCCCCGCAATGAAAGTCACAAGTCACCGGACTACGGCCACCTTGAAACCACCCTACAAGCCAAGCGTTCTAAGCTCTATATAACCTGCTAGGTAGCTTGTTCCTCAGTCATTATCTGAGGCCACAGAGGCTACTTTTTGCGACCTCCTCAGCTGCTGTTCCTAATTATTGTTCTCTTGGTGATCATATATATGGTAGTTATTTGCGGACTCCTCTACATGTTCTTCATCGCTTATTCAGTTGTCGTCCTGGAAGGAAGGAAATGGACAGCTACACTTACTGTACTGACATTTATTCCAATCATTGTGGGTGTTATCATAGCCACTGTACTTTCACCCTGGATTAATGAAGACTACAATGCCTATCTCGACAAAGGCGAAGTACGTCCCGCTGAGTTGCGGCTGAGTACTATTATGGTCGGATGTTAGTCGGCTTGTTTATATAAACTTGGATATCATATCCACAGTTTCAAAGAGAGCTCCTACAATGGCCGGTTTACCTTGTGGGTTGGACTTTATCCTTGTCTACAACTCTGCTACAAATTATTGTCGACTCGTGCCAGCATTACGCTGCATCCGCTCTAGCTCCTAGAACTTTCATCCCCTCCTTCATGGGAGTCAGTGTACCGCTATTCACTATTCAGATGTATCACAACCTGAGTTACAAATGGACTGGGAGTTCTTGCCTTCATATCTCTATTCTTCTTGTATGGAGCAAGAATCGGTATGAGATCCAACTATGGATATACCCCGGAGGCAGTCAAATATGATATGATATTCGGCGAGTTTTAGTTATAGAGCTGGTTGTATATATTAAATTGTAGAAGTATCTTAAATTATTGATTTTTAAGCCGGCTAGTTATATGATTCAAGACATGCATGCAGCAGATGTTCGTGATAATAATGATTTTCGTACATATGAGAGGAATACGCACACAGAACTAATAGGGCAGTCGCGCGACATGAGTGACCAGAACGATTATACTAGAGAAGTCAACTTCCCTCCCATACCGAAAGGATCTCCGTCAGCATCATCAGAGTGGGCTAAAGACCCAAGAATTGCCTATTCACAGCTAACGCGGAAGTGGATATTTGAAGATCTCGATAATGGGACCGAGTACGAGTTCAACGAAGAGGCGCGCAATTGGGTTCCCATATTGGAGGAGAAGGATATAAAGTCTCAACAACAAATCTACCAACTGCCTTCAAAGAGGTCACCGGATGGGCAAGCAGAAGATCAAGAGCATGACAGGAAAGTCTCGAACAAGGCGAAACGAGCCAAAACTGATAAACCTAAGGACCGGAAGCCGACAGGGGTATATATATCCAATCTCCCGAGAGATGTAACCCCTGATGAATTGGATAGGGTATTCTCCAAGTACGGAGTTATTGCTGAGGACCTTAACAGTGGGGATAAGAAGATCAAAATATATCGCGATGATAAAGACGAGCCGAAAGGCGACGCACTGGTAGTATACTTCAAACCAGAAAGTGTACCGCTAGCAATCGAAATGATGGATAACAGCGAGCTGCGACCGGGAGAACCGGGAAGGAATCCAACGGGCAAGATATCCGTGCAGATAGCCGAGTATAAAAAGAGCGGTGAAGAGAATCATGACAAGACGAAACCGAACGCCAAGGACAAGTTGAAGATACAAAAGAAGCTACAAAAGTTAAATGAGTAAGTTTTTTTTATTAGTTCTGCAGTCATAGGAGGTAATCTTGGAGTATGGAATAGTTACTAAACAAGCTTAGAAAACTTGCGGACTGGGATGACGATGAGCCGAAGCTTATCGCAAAGAGATGGGAGAAGATAATTGTATTGAAAAATGTATTTAGGCTGGAGGAATTAGAGGACGCCACTGCAGCGTTTGACATTAAGCAGGATATAATGGAAGGATGTGAAGACATTGGTCCAGTAACGAATGTCACTTTGTACGATCTAGAGCCTGACGGCATAGTTACAGTTAAATTTCAGGAGAAAGACGATGCTATTGCATGTGTTGAGAGAATGAACGGACGATACTTTGGTGGTAAAAAGCTGGAAGCAGTTTTGTACGATGGCAAAGTTAAGTATCGCAAGAGCAAGAAGGAAGATGGTGACGAGAAGGAGCAAGAGCGACTAGACGAATTTAGTACATGGTTGAACAAGGGTGAGTAGGCCAAGTTCGAGTTGCTAGCTCATTGATTGCCCGTACCTGCGAGATAGAGAAGACTAGAGATAGTATAATATCGCGGTATGTTAGTCGATTGTATAGGATTAGCAGTCTGTCAAAATTCCCGATATTTCTGACATAATAGAATGACAGAAAAATGGCAAATGTGGGGACACGGAATTGTGGATTTTCACCATATGCTTTAAAATCTCAATGAAACGACTTTCAAATCGCAGATTTAGATCTATACCTAGATCTAGGGCGATTTCAAGCATCGGATAATGTGAATATAGTATTGTTCATTGTTCGGGGGCGATAGTCGAATGAAATATATCCGGACTAATACATGTTGTTTTCTTGCCCGGTCATAACATCCCGGCAGCTACTAGCTGCAGACCAGCCAAACTCTCTCAGCGACTTGTATCAGATCTAGTACTGCTCTTATCTATAAAGAGCCTGAGAAATTTGGCGGCTACATTTTCCAGACCAATGCAGGGCAAAACACTGGGATTCCGTCTTCAAAATATATGGATGATGGGGATGATGCCGAAATTTATTATAAACTAATATGAAATCGACCGGATCTGCGAAACAACAGGGAATCTTAAGGTATACGATGACTAAGCGAGTAGTATCTTCACAGCCTGGGCTGGAACAAATATGAGAGACAAATCGAGCATTGGAGCTATCCCTTATTACTGCCAGCCTTGTATTAATGGGGATAATGTCTGCTTATAATTCGCATAATCGATATATTCGATTAACGGCAGGAGTGATCTCTCGGGAATGAGTTAATAATGTGAGGCTCAGTGCATGAACTGTTCTTCCCTGGTCGGACATGAGGTCAGGAGGAGAGAGGGTGTAATGTACTTTCTCGGAATTGATATATCGGCTAGAAATCTGACCACACTCGTAATAGAATGTGTTCCGTCTCTAGTGATGAGTAAGGTTGATTTACCCGCTCCACAAATTCTTTATTCAGCCCCGGAGAAAGTGCCACCAATATTTTCACAGAAGTATTAAAGAGTTCTCTCTTAGAAGAGGTGACCATGTACACCATGTGCCCTAGGCAAAACGATCTGTTCGCAAAGACAGCTCCTTTGCCCCACTCCGATTTCCTTTTCCCTGGTCATCAAGCACTGGTTCCGCAAGCCTTCTTAAGAATAATTTGGACATTGCTTTTCCTCATAAGTGGCCCGAGACGCCGACTTGGATTGACACTCGTCTCAGCACCCCTTTTTCTCTATTAAAGAGACTGGGATCTGTTGACTGCTTTAGACTCTAAGCAAACTAGAATCTTTAGAAATATGAAGGGTGGACAGTGAATATCCGAATACCCGGACGACAGGGGATTATCTCAGGTAAAGAGGTTTTCGGATATACATGTAGACAATTGCTATCTTACCGAAAGGAATTTATCAATAATAACATTGCACGTAATTCCTGAAGTTAGTTGCTTACAAGAAGGCAAGAAAAAACAGTGGAATTGCGGGAATGATTTACCATCAAATCTATGACGAGGTGCAGGATTGTCTATACTGCTTATGAAGCTGTCAGCAGGAATTTACCATCGCCTCGTATCTTCATTGAAGCGGGACAATATCCAGCTCACGCAGATCATGGACGGCATGAATGATCGCTTGCTTTTCGTAGTTCACTTGTCCCACTCGGAAGGTCTGAACGACTATCCTGTGTCGTTCCGTTGACATTGAATTCAGTTGGAAGCGCGCTGTCCGGGTTGGACTCGCATTTTTTGGTCAGCCTGCGTCCGGCGGCCCGGACAAGTAGTGCTCGCTTCGCGAGTGTCTGAGACTCCGGGAGGCCCTCCTCTTCGCTCGAGGAGCAGCGGGATCCGAGGCGGCTCCACGGCTTCCTGAGGTTCAAGCTAGTCTATTAGTAACGGGGCTCTCCTAGCAGCACTAGAGGACCTGGAAGGGGGGATCACGCAGCTACGACCACATCCCGAGTACAACAAGATTTCCCGTCCGATCAATCATATTTAAGCCTCGGAGAGCCTTGATCAGTAATGCCGTGGGAGACCAGGCGTGAACAGAAGGTGTTGTAGCTCCTCTTTTTGTTTGGCGCACCCGCTGTCGGTGGGTGACGCCGTGGCTCTGGCTAGGGCGCTGACCAAAACCCTTCTCTTATGCGCCCGAGTCGTGTCTCTGGCCCCTTTTGCTCGCGAGACGAGCGTAGCGGGCTTCGCTGCCGGGCTGTTGGGTGGCTGAAGAGTGTGTATGTTCTCTCTTGATGTTTTCGATCTTCGCTTGCGGCAGGGGCTCAGACGGTGCCGTTCTCAAGGGTTGTGGCGCCGGTGCTGAGCCACTTCATGTAGAAGAAGTCGCCATGAGCAGCTTGGTGCCGTCCGCACGGGATATCTCCTGGTGGAAGCGGGACTCTTTCAGCAGAGTCAGGCTGCGGAGACAGTTGGGGTAGGTAGCGCGCGTTTTGCGCCAGTACCCCGGGAACTCGAAATATATAGCTCAAGAATTCATCGCTATCCAAATACTGTCTCTGGGCCAGGTAGTTCGAATACTGCGGATCTTGGACAGCGATTGTGGCAGTCGTTAGTCGGGCGCACCAGGTGGAATGACGCTCGCGAAGCGAGGACAGCGGTCCGGGGCAGCGCCGCCGCCGCGGGGCATAATTGCATCGATTGCCCGAGTTCTCACTAACCAGGGAAAATCGAGATGAGCCAGCAGCACCAGCCAAGATGGAACAGGAACAATGAATAAAATGCTATTTTATTATATTAGTATTAGTTTATATTTATTACAGTGAGGAAACAATTTATCGTAACCAGAAACAAAAAGAAAGTGAAGACACCAAGAGCGAGGGTATGAGATATTTTTAGGAAGATTAGTTCTTCTCATTGGTGGCAGCCTCAGGAAGACGGAGGTTGTCCTCAACGCCTTGCTTGTTGGCAGTGAGAAGAGGTGAAGTGCGGACAAAGTACTGGTGCACATCAGGAGAGTAGTCACCAGTAAGTTCCTCGTCGTTAGAAGCATTGTCACCCTCAGCAACCTTGAGCTTTTGTCTCTCTTCCCAGTCGCGTCTAAGTTCGTCAACCTTCTGCTTGTAGTCGAGTTCAGGGTTGTAGTTCTTACCGACACCTCTGAAACGCTCCCAAAGGGACAAGTGTTGGGGGTGGACAGCAATACCGTGGTACTCGTTGTCACGTCCCTCACGGATGTACTGGAAACGGCGGTCTTGTTCTCTAAGATCAAGACCAGTAGTATCGGGCATGAAGAAGAAGGTGACAAGCATACCGGCCAAACCGAACCAAGGAACAAGGTAGAAACGGGTCTGGATGCTAATGTAAGAGTAGATGACGGAGGCAAAAAGGGCACCAAGCTTACCACAGGCAGCAGAAATACCGTGGGCAGTGGCACGAACTTGAGTAGGGTAGACCTCAGCAGCAACCAAGAAAGTAACAGCGTTAGGACCGAATTGGTTGAAGAAAGAAGACAAGAAGTACATGGCCTGGAACTTGTGAATGTTCTCAGGAGAAGTGTAGTACTTGTAGTGGAAAGCAGGGACAACGAAGAGAACGAAGTCCATGAGGAAACCGACTTGCATCATTCGGTTACGTCCGTAGAGCTTGTTGTCAATGAGGAAGGCAGCGAGGTAGTAACCAGCAAGGGAAACACCAATGTTGATGAGGTTGTACAACCATCCGAGGATGACCGACTTGTCGTTAGGAGCAATGATAGCAATGAATTGACCCTGGAAAAGCTTGTTACCGTAAAAGAACACATCGTTGGCAAACCAAGCACCAGTAGTGGCGATAAGACGGGGGCCGAAGTACTTGATCACAAGCTTGAGGGACTCAACATCGTAACCAGTGACCTTGGACTTCTTCTTGACGGCCTCGAGGTCCTTGGAAGGATAAGGCATCTTGTAAGAACGGTAGTAGACTAACCAAAGAGTACCAATGGCGGGAATAGCAAAAGCAATACGGAAAGTCCATTGAACGGCAACCTTGGAGTAAGGAGGGTTACCAGAACCGTGGTGGAAGATAAGCAAAAGCAGAATCAAGATGACCTGGTTGAAGAACTGACCCCAACCTTGCATCAAGAAAGCTTGTAAAACTTTTCTACCTCTGTGGAGACGGTCCTCAGAGGAAGTGAAAACAGAACGAGTACCTCTCTCCATACCAGAGGTGGCGGTCATGGGGTATTCACCACCGACACCAACAGAGTAAAAGAACAAAGACCAAGCATAACAGATAACCCATCCGTTAAGAGTAGTACCCCAAGAAGCAGTCAACATGATCAAACCGATGAACATAATAGTGGCATCTTGGATAAGACCCCACTTACGTCCAATACCGTCACCAATGAAGCCCACAATGACTTGACCGAAAATAATACCAACAATTTCAAGATACGTGACAGCGGCAATCCAGTTTTTATTGCACTCAGTGGCCTTGGAACCCCAACATTGAGGCCAGGCAGCAGAGAAAAGAGAACTGACGTTACCAATGGAGAACAACACGTAACCCTCAAGACCAAGACCGGCACCAGGAAGGACGCAGTTTCTGAAGTACCAAGCGACGGGGGAAAGAGGATCCTCCTTGAACATACGACCGATGGTCTTCAATTCCTTCTTAGTCTCGGCAGCGTCGACAGAGGTGACGAAGCTGACCTTCTTGCCGAAAGGCAAATCAGCCCAATAGACACCCTCGGGAGTGTAGGCATCGGCGGGTTGCAGCAAGTAAGCGAAAATCTCCTTCTCCGACTTGTCGGTGTACTGGAAGTCGTCGATGTCGTTTACAATTCTACCATCGACGGTGTCGTACTCCTGGACACCGTGAGGAACAGGAATCTCACCTGGAATGGGATTATGATGAGATCTATCAGGCATTGTGCTGTACTATTATGCTGATTGTCCTAAATAAATAAGAAGAATAAATAAGGACGGTCAAATAGAAGATTGAATTCAACACAGACACAACTGAAAAGAAAAGACGCAAAAACAAAGAGAATATCCACCGTTTATATATGGTTTTACCTCGTGTATCGGACGGGCTGATAAAAACGGTTGGCAGATACATTCGACTAATGAAGTAAGATCGACAGAAAAAAATCAAAAAATTCTAAGCTCCGGCAAAAGCAACGAGAGGAAAATACACAAAAAGGAACTCCATAATGAGCACAGCCAAAAAGCAAACCCAGCCGCTGCTGCACGCCCAGCACGCCAGGCTGCCCAGCCAGACGGGTGGGACGAGGGCACCAGGATGCCTCCGGCGGCCGGGCGCTGCCCCGGACCCCGCTGCGCTCGAGGAGAGCCAGCCCCGGGAGTAGCGCTCGCGAAGCGAGCACAGCAGGGTCCGGGGCGACCCGGCCGCCGGAGGCATCCTGGCCCAGTTCAGTGGCGAGCCGAACAGCCCCAGGCTCCGGCGGGAGCCACGGCAGCCCTAACAGCACCAGCACCGGCCGCTACCGCTGCTCGGCTGCTGCCCCTGCTGATACCAGCCTGCGATAAAGCAGAGACAGGCTCAATTGACTTTTAGCTTTTAGCTTTTAGCTTTTTAGGCAAGTCACAACAGGAGCACGCGCAGTAGCGCCCGTTCCTCTATCGAGGACTCGAGGGGGTGCCTGGCTCCAGGCTCTAATTCGCTGGCGAACTATTAGCCCGGCCATGTGGAGCCTAGTCCCAGCCGTTATTGGCTTCCCTGCGGTCGGCGTGCGAGCTGGCATGCTGCCGCGATAATCTGATGAGAGAAGCGTCCTAGACAACGGCACCAGGCCGGCACCAGGCCAGCACCAGGCCAGCACCAGGCCAGTACCAGGCAAGGGACCCGGTAATCGCCTAGTGGTCCGACGAGGTATAGCAGCGGCCGCCGACCAGCCGGATGGTGGCCTGGGCGACCTTGTGGCTGGCTGGCTGTGGTCCTCCCGACCTGCCAGCCCTCTCTTCTGTTGGTTAAAAGGGACGGACAACCAGAGCAAGCTGTCCAGGCAGCCGGAGCCGAGGATAGGGAGAGTACAACGGGCACGGCAAGCGGCCTAGGCAGGCAGAGCCGAGCCGGCAGGGCCCCAGGGACCTTTCCCTGCGGGAAGGTGCCAGCGGGCAAGGCCAACCGGAGACGTACCCCGACAGGTCCAGCGGCCGCCAGCCCAAAACGCTCGCGAAGCACAACGGAGGTCCGGGGCGCGCCGCCCTGCTGGGGCCCCTTCCCGCCCGTTTCGGCTGCCGCCAGCAATGGCAGTGCTGAGCCAGCCTGAGGAAAGGGGGGCCTGGCATTATTCTTCTAGCGAGGGACAATGGGCTCTCGCCAATGCACGGACATTTCCCCACCACGTGGGCCTCATTTTAGCTTTTGATTCGATGACTTGTAATGCAACTATAATTGTTTCAAGTAGCGATCGGCCGTTACTGTTGCATGACAGAAAACTTTGTACCTGGGCAAGGACTACCTTGCCGTGCGTTTGGCGGCCATGATTGGCCGGCTCTGCTTCCCAGGACTTATAGACCTTGTTCCAAATTGGGCTAAACAGTATGCATATTATCATATTCAGTGCGATCACCCATCATGCAGAGTCGATCGTAAACGATCTGTGCATGCGTACGGCGCGTTTACACAGATGCTGTCAGAAAGGATTTCGACGAACACGGTCAAGCCGACCAGGACCGACAGAAGGATTTTCTTCACCTGCACCGAACAGCGCTCAGCGAACGGGGAGCCTTCGGGCTGGTTCTTCTTTCCTTGTACCATTAACTTATAAGAAACTCCTGTATAGGCACCAGTTGTGGTTGTTATTTTGGCAACTGTCAGCCAGCGTGCAATCGGATGGTAGAGGGAGAGGGGCTGGGGAAAGCAGGTGGGACTGGCCGGCTGGACGGCCTGCTAGAAGGCGTAACCACTCACAGACTCTGCACAGGCGCTGCATCTCCGCGCTATAGCACCGTTGGTTTGTGCGTCAATGCTGCAAACTTACTGGACCTTGTGAGGTGATTTCTGCAGTCGCATTGGTAGGATCTGGATCGTGTACGTGATATTGAAAGGGCTTTAATTAAGGGTATAAGCGGGTTTGATCAAGGGCATCAGCGGCTTTAGTTCTGGTTTTGGAAGCAATACCGGAGCTGTTTCGCTTGCATGTTTGTGCGCACAAGCATGTGAAGAGATTCCAGACCGACCACGACAGAGTAGATACTGTGAGCCTCTCTGTCTCGGGCTTTTTGTCTGGGGCATTCTGTCTCGGGCATTCTGTCTCGGGCATTCTGTCTCGGGCTCTCCGTCTCGAGCTCTCTCTTTCGGGGCTGTCCCTGACTGGTTCAGTCCAGATCTCTCTTTAATGGCAATGGCAATTGGATGTCCCGGCCACTGACTGATTAACAGCGGAAAATTCAAAGTCCGACATGGGAACGAAAATAAACAAAACAAAAAAATAAAACATTACAAAAAAAATAAAAAACTAAAACGGAACAAAAATCAGTAAACGAGTAATCACACGTTTAGTGCAGATGGGCCGTACGTTTTGACTGCCGCCATGCGATGACTTGCTGTAAAGTTCTCTTCCACACATCCTGGCCACGCCCATCCACGTTCCATCCCGGCTGCGCATGCTCGTGCTGTCGCCGAGCCAATCTGGTCTGCTCAATGTTCCACAAGGACGTAAAGCGCGTATTGGACCCACCTGCCTTCGCAGCGTCGCTTCTTTGCAGGCCTTACCCCCTGAGCTACTGCCCTTTCCAAAGATTCCATCTCGCTAACTGAAACGGGCACCAAGGAAGTCGGGCGACAAGATCGATTAATTGAGACTAGCCACTTCCTGAGCAGAAAAAGAACTTTCTGACTAGCTTCATGAGATATTGCCTGTCACTTACGTTCCCCAGGAAGGTCTCCCGGCTGTTGGGGGCACTGCCCCAGACCCCGTGGAGCTCGCTTCACATGCGCGTGCTCTCTACTAACGAGTGCTCTCTACGTAACGTTAGCTAGCTGCTGTCCGCACTGCTCGCGAACCATCAGAGCAGGGTCTGGGGCTGCTCCTTGTCAGGTACCGGATAATTAATCGTCGCCGAGAAGTACCAGCCTCGTGAAGAGTTTTTAATTATTCCGAGAACACTACGCTCGTATCTGACTAGCTTGGCTACGGTAATTTATACCTTACTCCGTCCTCCGGAATCCGTTTGTGGAGAGCCCGCTTGCTCATGCCCGCCGACCTGCCCGTCAGTGTTCTTACTTATTCCGACGACCGTCTCGTTCGTACTTACTCCTGATCCTGCTTTGTTCTACAGAGAAGCACAGCCTCCTCTCTACAACAAAAGTATATCTCGCTGGAGGCAGAGGCAGACAGCGCAGCTCGCGAAGCGAGCACAACGGGGCCTGGGCCTCAGCTGCCGGAGGCGCTGTCCCGCCGACCGTGAACCTGAACTTGGAGAAGTTACTTTTTTCGTGCACATTCTCGCCGGACACAGTATCTGATTCTGAACTCCACTATAGCCGTCTGCTGGTGACATTTACTTTTGTTGCTCCTGTGCTTCGGACGCACCGATGGCACTGAATCATGTCCAGAATTGTGAGTCCAGATGAGCTCGGTTTGCCCCAGCACACTGCCGGCCGGCCGGCTCCGGAAACTTCTTGCCAGCCTCCTCAGCAGAATTGAGGAACATTTTCTGAACAGTTCTGAGCTGTGTAGAACGAGCTGTGCTGGTTGTTGAATCGAAAACGTCTAGTGTGGCATGCGACGTATAGATCAGCTGGCAGCTAATTAATAAGCTTCTAATAAGGTTCAAAATTTTCATTAAGCTCTGACAAGCCGTTATCTTTCCATTGTCCTTGATTCAGAGCTTGTTGTATTGTATTTTCTATATTTTTTTCTGAAAATGAGACAGGCCCTTTTATCTTTTATTTTTCATTTTGTTATTTATTATTTTTAAATTATTATTTTTATCATTTATATTCCGTATTCTAGACAGCCCAGTAGCGAGATTTTTCTTTTTTTATTCTGAGCACCACCCAGTAAATAATCCAGGATAAACTGTCCGTTAATCTATGGCGCCGGAAACTGGATTCACTTCGCGAGGTGGCACACGGGTGTGCTGCAGAGCAGGCGGGCGTAGTTCCTGAATTGGACAGCAACGGAAAAGGAAGGCGCTCTTTCGTCCTCAGACCATTCGCTTACCAGCTCTCTACCACCGAATCCACTCCCTGTTAATTTTTTTTCTGTTCTCCTTTGGTCTTCGAGCCATTTGATATGATTTAGGACTGATGGTAAACCCGGTCTGCATCCTCTGCAGCGGCGATGCAGTCCTAATGTATCAGTCTGGCAGACCTATCTCCAACCTGGGCCAACTAAAGCAGTCGAGTTCTTTCAGATGTCAGATTAGTTCTTCTTTCGGGCTATGGCGGTGCAGCCCATTCAACGGCGAACCAATCAGTAAACGCTCAACATGACCTGGTCGATCCAGTCGGCATATTCACGGTTGCAACGTTAACGGCTCAACGGTCGGATGTCAGCTGGATACCGGGTTGTTGCATCTCCTTCCGACAGCTGTTCACCGGGCAGTGGTCCCGTGTACCGGCTTCACTGTCCTTCTTCCGTACTGGTGGGAAATGGGCTGGACGCATGCACTCACCAACATTCCCGGACAACTTGTTAGGGACATGTTGCAGGCTCGAAAGAGTCTCTCAAGCTAAGTAAAACAAAACAAAACATGTAAACGCATCCACTAATAAATGCAAATAAATAAATAAATATATAAATAAGTAAATGCAAAGCGAACAGAGCAGCTTCCAGACGGTTCCCACGCGGAGCCGCTATCGCTCGCGAAGCGAGCGCCACGGGGTCTGGGGCAGCGCCCCAGCCCGGCCGGAGGCCGACTGCACCTCGACTCACAGCAGAAGCCCCTGTTTGTCCAGTGCTCCCCTGAGCCTGTCCCTGCGGACAGTGAGTTTCTTCGCTGGTTGTTTTCTGGGCGCCTGCTCGCGGGGCAGAGGAAATGCGGTGCGCAGGTAGCAGTCTCGGCAGTTGTAGGAGTCTCGTTTCTTGAGCCAGGGCCTGCTGGAGTCGCTTCTGCTCATGATGAACTCCTGCATGGTTGTGGCTTTTGGAAGTCGCATTCGGGTCTGGGCCTGGGCGCCGGTAGTCCTTTGTGACGAGGACAGGAAGTGATACTTGAACGCGAGTGAATAGTTGGCGGTGAACCGTGGACTGATGCCGTGTACGTGCTTGCCATGGACCCACTGAGTGTCGTCTGGCGTGAAGCCGGACGGCCCCTCTATATATGTAAGAGGAGTATCGAACAGCGTTTTATACACAAGCAGTGTGTCGCCATCTAAAGACGAATCGCCTAGGCAGAGCAGTCGGAGGTTGGTCCAGGAACCTGCCGTCAAGGCTATTCGCCAGAGAGTAATAATATTACTCTTCTCCAGAACTCCGCAGCCCGACACGTCCAGCCCGCACAGATTGGACAGCGTCGTCAAACTGAAACAGACCTGGTCCAGTTTGTGGCGGGGAATCTGAATCCCTGACAGATCCATCAGCACAACATTGGTGCCCAGATCTGTAGTTGGCCGGTATCGCGTAATGCTGTCTACCAACCGTAACACGCCCGTCACTCCTCCGTACGGAACGTACTCAATTCTGTGCTTGATGCTGATGCTCGGCAGCAGGCGCGAGTCGAGAAACACGTCGCGCGAGCTGCAAGTGTAAAAGTCGCCAGTCGTTTCGGCCATGGGCCGAGTCTGGCGATGGTGGCAGTGGAAATCCCGGTGCGTGCCGAACTCTTTCAAGAACAGCGTGAACAGCGGGTACGAGTCCAGCCCCAGCAGCCGGATCCACTTCCACACCAGCTTCCACCCCAGCTCCCACGACACCCGGCGGTTCTGCAGCAGGTCCCGTCGGATATCGCGACTATGAACAGCCAGCGACCGAGCTGCTATATTCTTCAAACTCTCCACTCCTCTGCCGCATTCTCTGTTCGCGAAGCCCGCACTGTTGGCACCAGCTGCACCAGTCGCGCTTGAATCTCGGTCTCTTGCGCCTGTCTGGGCCCGCGCCCGAGCTCGAGCGACCCTCCGCGCGACGGCCTCGGCCTCCCCAGGCAGGTCGGCCGGGACCGCGTCCCGCTGCCAGAGCACCCCGGCTGCGCCGTCCACAATCACATCCCTGACAGCGATATCGCTCACCCCGTGGCGACTCAGTCTTTGCGTCCCACACTCTCTCGGACCTTCGTCCTCCCAGTGACGCTTGGCCCGTTGCATTGCCCTCTTCCTCGTCGACGGAGACATAGGGCGCGAACTGCTTCACGGGCTGATGATGCATGGGGGTGGGGCGCTGCCCCGGACCCCGCTGCTCCTCTCGCTGCGCTCGAGGAGGGCCACTCCACCGGCGGCCGGGCGTTCCCTGGGAGTAGCCTCCTGCGAAGCAGGAGCCACGGGGTCTGGGGCAGCGCCCCAGATGCCAGAGGCGGTCCATAGGACCCTGGCGGACCCTGGATCAAGCTCTCCTAACCCGATGCCGTCACGTGTACTGTCGTGTAATTTCACAGATCAAGTCATAATGTCGCTGAACGGTTTCTGCCAGTGAGAAGGCAGAGGGCCTAAAAGTGACACGAGAATGACGGGCGAACAGAGTCCGAGCCTGGCCGCGTTCAGCTTTGCGAACAGAACGCACAGGACCTGGGCCGGCACGTTCAGGTGCCGACCCCAGCTGTATATCCAGCCCAGATCTGTCGAGGAGATCCGAGACGCTGTGACAGAGGCCAAAAGACTGAACAAGACGCTGATGCTGACCGGGTCTGGGCACTCGCCCTCGAAGCTGACCATGTCCGACGAGTGGATTATGAATCTCGACAAATTCAACAAAGTGCTGGCTATTGAGAGACATGAGTCTGGCAAGTTCGCCGACGTGACGGTTGAGGCAGGCATTCGAATCTACCAGCTGACAGAGATTCTGGCTGCCGAGGGCCTGGCTATCCAGAATCTGGGCTCTATTTCTGAGCAGTCTGCTGCTGGAATTATATCCACTGGTACACATGGGTCTAGTGCTTTTCATGGCCTGGTGTCGCAACAGGTCGTAAAGTTCACCCTCGTCTGTAGCGGTGGTACAGCTGTCGAAACTATTGAGTGTCCAGGTGCTGACAACGGGAATATAAATCTGTTTCGAGCGGGTCTGCTTTCGCTGGGAAAACTGGGGATAATCACACATGTCACTCTCAGAGTGGTTCCTGCTTATAACCTCAGATCGCGCCAGCAGATAGTGTCTTTTGACCGGTTCGTCGACGAGCTGTGGCCAACTGTGTGGACTTCATCTGAATTCATCCGAGTCTGGTGGTACCCCTATTCGGACAGGTGTGTACTCTGGAGAGCCGATAAGTGCAAGCAGGACGAGCCGCTGGTGGAACCAATAAATAACTTTTACGGCACTACTCTCGGCCGGTTCTTCTACGAGTCGCTGCTCTGGCTCGCTGTCAAGATATATCCATCCCTCACTCCGGCCATTGAGAGATGGGTGTTCAAGCACCAGTATGGTTTCAGCGAGTCCATTGACACTCTGGGAAATGTGGCTGTGCAGAGAAGCGACCTTTCTCTGAATATGGACTGTCTCTTCAGTCAATTTGTCAACGAATGGGCCATGCCTTTGACCGAGGGCCCTCGTGTTCTCCGCGAGCTCGAAACTATTATCAAAAAAGCAGCCGATGATAAGTCGTTCTACGTCCATGCTCCCTTTGAAGTGCGCATTTCAAACACCACTGTTTCTGGCTCCACTGTCCCCATTGACTCTAACAACTATTCCCTACCTCAAGTGGGTGCTATCCCCGGTAACACAGTGCGGCCTCTTCTCGACGGCACCCCGCAGCTTGGTCCGCCAAACGCGTTTAGCAAGCCTGTGACCTACGATAAACTGACACTATACCTGAATGCCACCATGTACCGACCTTTCGGCTTTGACTGTCCTATCGACAAATGGTACCAGGCATTCGAGACCGTTGTTGCTGGTGCTGGAGGAAAGCCCCATTGGGCGAAGAACTTCCTCGGCACGCACGACGAAAAGCCCGCGGCCGCCT
Source organism: Sugiyamaella sp. yHKS617 (assembly GCA_030580325.1). Classification (NCBI taxonomy): domain Eukaryota; kingdom Fungi; phylum Ascomycota; class Dipodascomycetes; order Dipodascales; family Trichomonascaceae; genus Sugiyamaella; species Sugiyamaella sp. yHKS617. The sequence goes on along the minus strand of JAKTSR010000063.1, from coordinate 25,850 downwards.
TCGCTGACGGCGAAATGAGGGGCCTCAAGCCCACCATGCCGGCCTGGTTCGGCAGCGACCTCGCCCTGTTCAAAACCCTCCGCCAGGCCCACGACCCCCAGGGCACCTTCCTCAGCGGCCGCGCCTGGGCGGAAATCAACGGCATTGTCTGATGGTATCTGCTATTAATACATGCATCCGCTCTACCACACCTCGAAGACTCGGCGGTTCGCCTCCGGCGGGGCTGGGGCGCTGCCCCAGACCCCGTTGCTCGCTTCGCTCGGTCGCGGTCGCTCAGCACCGCTCTCGTTGCTGCGCGCGACGGCTAGAGAGAATGCTGAGACAGCGAGAAGGGCACATGGCGTCAGCCCTGGGAACGGCCCGACTCGAGCGCAGCGAGAGGAGCAGCGGGGTCCGGGGCAGCGCCCCGGCCGCCGGAGGCGTGCTGGAGGAGAGTCATAAAATAATTATAATATAAGTCACGCCCGGTTGGCGGGCTGCCAGATGCGGATGGTGCTGTCGTCGCCGGCCGAGGCGAACATGGCGGGGTGGCCCGGGCGCCACTGCACGCAGTTGACGGTTCCAGTGTGGCCAGGCAGTGCCTCGATGAGGTTGGCGTTGTCGCGGTTCCAGATGTAGACGTGGCTGTCCTCGCTGCCGCTGAGGACGAAGTTCTCGTGGATGCCGCCGAAGCTGGACCGGATAACGAACTCGTCTTGCAGCTGGCCCACGTACTTGCGGATGACCCTGTAGCTGTCGAGGTCCCAGAGGTGGATTTCCTCGGGCGCCACGCTGATGAGCGCGTATCGCGAGTCTCGAGATATACTAATCGAGGTCAGGATCTTGTTGGTAACAGCAATCTCGGTGATGACCTCGTATGTTTGCAGGTCAAACACATGGATGACCATGTCGCTACAAATGACAATGAGACGGCTGCCGTCGGGCGTCACAGCCATGCTTTGGGCGCGGATATTCGTCCAGCTATGGATCTCCCTGCCGTTGAGATCCCAGATCACCATTTTCTTGTCGGGACTGCCAGTGATGAACGACTGGCTGTCATGAGTCCACGCACATGAATCGACAGCTTCTTCATGTGATGCCTGGCTTATGTCTTCGCCTTTCTCCACATCCCATACAATAGCATGGGTGTCCTGGCCGCAGCTGACAATGTACTTGTCGTCAGGCGACCAGCTGAAGAAAACAACCCCTTTGCGATGGCCCTCCAGACTCTTGTGCAGACGGAAGTTGTCGTCCACATCCCATATAAACACCTTCCGGTCAGCTGAGGATGAGGCAAGGTATTTTCCGTCGTGCGAGAATGCTAGATACCACACTTCGTCAAAATGGTCTTTTAACAAGTGTGTGGTGACATTGGGAAACTTGGCTCTGTCTCCCACGTAGTCTTTGTAAAGCGAGAAATCGGTGCTGGCCGTAGACTCATCACCCAGATAGTAGTTGGAAGCGACCAATTGAGCAGTCTTTGCTTGGTGTAACAAGGTGGCCAGTCGATGTGGAGGGATCATGATGGACGGTGATAAATACTCTTGTAATGACTCTAATAACAGCTGTCGGGATCTGCCGCCGGCTCCATCCCAGTTCGCATCGGCCTTGATGTCATCCAGTGAGAACATGGCCAGTTTACTGAGGAAATGCAGCTCATTCTTCACACCACCATCATATACAGGCGACAGTCTATTGCGAAGAAACCATAGAGCCTTTTCCCGGTCGTCCTGCTCCAGGATCTCTAAATAGCGCTGCTTACGAATCAGGAAAATCATGGTCTTAATGTCAGAAGGATTGGGCACTTCTATCGAGCCAGTCACAAGTATATGTTCGGCCTGGTCCCAGTCTCCCGATAGCACAGCATTTCGAAGTTCCACTACCTGTGGAGATTCAATCGAGTAGCCTGACGTCTGTTCGAGGCTCTTGCCAATATCGTGGTATCCTAGCTCGTGTAAAGACTGAATCAACAATCTGGTGGTCTCTTTCTTGTCAAAACCAAAATACGTGGGCGACAGCAACTCCCTCGTTTCGCCAGGATTTCCAGAAGAGCCAGAAGAGCCAGCAGAATCAGATCCACTAATTCCGTTCTGGCTGCTATTGCCATTAGAAGTAGCAGTAGCACCGCCCTCAGTAGCAGTAGATTCGGACAACCCCAGCACCTTGCTCTTGCCATTAGTGCTATCAGCAGCGAGTTCACCGGTTGCATTAGTGCTGTTACTGCTGTTGCTGGTAATACTGCTGCTGGCAGCACTGTCGCCATTGCTACTGCTGTCATTGTCAGCAATGCTGCTGTTGCTACTAGTGCTGGCTCTGTTCATGATATCGGAAACATTAATGGTCATGGTCTTGTCGTGCGGCCTGATTCGCTTCCTTGGGGGAGAAGATGAGGTTGAGGTAGAGCAATCGTTTGAATCGGCCGACACTGTCGGGGAAGAACTGGGAGATGCTGCGACCCGCCGTGAATGGTTGCGCTTTGAAGGAAGCGTTGTGGTTTGTTATCGGGCCAGTCACTAAGTTCGTGACTGGTTATTGACCATATAAGTGACCAGGGTGCAGCGGTCGGGATAAAGAGGATAGAAAGGGGATAGAAAGGGGAAAGAGGATAGAAAGAGGACAGAAAGAGGATATCGCTTCAGGCGCAATCTGATCTCCTTAATAATAAGTAGTGTCAGAGATTCGTCGGTGGACTCCGGGTCTTCTTCAGGATCTGTTTCAATCTCACGTGCCTCCCGAAGATGCTCCTTCTCTACTGGGTAACACAAGTATCAGCTCTAGAACCGCGTCTATGGCCCGTTTCCAGGCAAAGCCAGTCGTGAGAGTTATCTTACGTGCGGCCAGTCAGTTCTCAACACTGCTAATTCACTAGACAGCAAGACGAGCCAGATCAGGCTGACAAAGTTCAGGTACCCGGCTGCGTCCAGGTTCCAGTACGATCCTGACCTACTGGTCGCTCACAAACAGAACTGGCTTGGTCAGGTCAGGCACCAGTCTCGGGACAAGTCACACCTCTCCAGCCCGCAATAGCCAGGTTCAATCCAGTTCAGTTTGCCCTCTACCCCAGATCAGGCGGGGATGGCTCGTCGAATCGTCGGGCGAACAGTCTTGCTATCGCCAACAGCCTTTAATCAGTTCACAGCAGGTTCACAGCAGGTTCACAGCAAGCTCCTACGTCGTTCAGAACCTCGCTCAATCCAGTCTCGCCAAAATCTCCGCCAGCACAAAGAGCCGGTACTAAACAACCAATGTATGTACAATATGAGAGCAATTAAGCGCAGCACCGCCGCTGTATACGTAGTGTGAGTGTGCAGCCTGCGGGCTGATACGACAGTGCTGCCCGCGCAATATCCTACGCTTATAAGGTCATACAGCTCGCTCGCTAGCCTGCGGCATGCTTGGGACCCGGGGCCGGCGCTCGGGGTAGCGCCTCCGGCGGCTGGGGCGCTGCCCTAGACCCCGTGGCTCCTCTCGCTCCGCTCGAGTCGGTCCCCAGAAGCGGGTGGCTCCGCGACGGAGCGCAGCCGGGGAGGTGATCTGGTTCAGGTGCCCTCTCAGGTCGTTGGGCACCAGGCCGTGAGGATCTGCCTCTGGCCCCTTTCGCGGAGCCACCCGCTTCTGGGGACCGACTTGAGCGGAGCGAGAGGAGCCACGGGGTCTGGGGCAGCGCCCCAGCCGCCGGAGGCGCTACCCCGAGGTGCCAGGACGGCTGCATGACCCGCTCAACTCAGCTGAGAAGGTACCGCAGCTCATGTGGTCACTAATGCTAGCTTCTGGTGCTGTGGGAGAGATCGGGCCCATAAGGGTCTGATAGCATGCAGTTGCTTGTTGCCCAATGGCTTCTCGTTGGGCTGCTGATAAGCAAGCGTGCTGGGCTCGCAGCCTGCTCATCGATCTCTTGGACGTATGGTTCGTGGAACCGTACACAAGCTTTGCCAGCTGATTGAACGGAATAATTGGCTCGTTGTGGTCTCCGCTGGACGGCCGCCAGAGAGTACCCTGACAGGACTGATGAGACACAGAAGGCACAAAAACATGAATGCACAAGCTGCATGGCTAACGCATATAATATACAAGAAACAGATACCCAGCCGAAACGGTTGGGCCCTTATCAGTATTTATATTTGACCAGTGAAATCGTATCACGCATCTCCCTTTCACGCTCAAGGGTTGTCTACCCGATCCAGCATAACTGACGATGGCCAGCGATAACTGGCAATACCTCCATGACCGCAACTCACATCTCCACGTTATCGTGCATGCATAGATCTCGCATAAGCCGTTATCGTGCATAACCAGGGAGTCTATCATAAAGCACTCCGGTACCACTTGCGCCCATGACGGCCTGGTGTCGAAAACGTTTCTAACATTCTCCACCACACTTGCCATCTATTACCACTTATCTTCCTGACTCCATCCCGCGACACGTCCTCCCCATGCCCCTAGACCATCCTGCGACGGGCACGCCCCTCCACGGCATCTACGTGCCCATGGCGATGCTGACCGTCGGCATCGCAATTATAGCTCCTCGCTATCTCCTTCACGGCCTTGCACTCGCCCTGGCCCTGGCTATTCACAAAGTCTACCGCCACGAGCCTCCTCTGCCCGCCCACCCACCACCCAGCCCCCAAAACCGAACGTAATACACAGCTCCCCACCGCGCGCTGTCGGGTCACTGCCCGAGACCCCGTGGATCCTCTCGCAGCCGCCGAGAATGGCCACTATACGGGAAACGAGGCTTGCCTCCGGTGGCCGGGGCGCTTCCCCGGACCCCGCTGCTCCTCTCGCTTCGCTCGAGTCGGTCCACTCCCGGGAGTTGCGCTCGCGAAGCGAGCACTGCGGGGTCCGGGGCAGCGCCCCGGCCCCCGGAGGCTCCTCCACGGTCGCGCCGCGAGCACCACGGGGTCCCATCCCCGCTCCGGCCGCAAGAGACTCCTCCACGGGATCCCGTTCCCGGCCATCCAGGCGTGCGCCACGATGATCGACTTGAAGATATCACGTGCGGTCACGAAGCACCGCCACAGCTGGCGCCATTGCAGGTCGGAAAAACACACAGGCGGTGCAGATGCAGGGACGACCGGTCGGAGAAATGAGGCAGGGGGACGAGGGTCGACGAATGAGACAGGGGACTGTTCGCGGGCAAAACATGGAAGCTGTGAGCAGAGATCAGGCAGTAGGCAGCAGGTGAGGAGCTCGGGCCGCGCAGCGTTGGCCGGGGCCGGACAAGGTTTCGGGCGAGCGCTCATCGGACCGGTCTGGGAGACCATCTTCATCATGCACATCTAACATAAGATATCGTGACTTTGCGTCAGCCACGTTCGACGCCAACAGCCACACACATTGGCAGATTGCCTAATGTTGGAGGTGAATTTTGTGCCAAGGGGGAGGTGAGGTTTAGTTTAGGTTGGCTAATGTACTGCTTTGTATGATATTGTATTTTTACGGAATCCGCATTGTCGTGATTGAATATTCCTGTTATTTATTGTCCAGACATTCGCTCCAGGTCTAATATTTGTTTGAGAGAACGTGATCTTGGGCTGTTTGATATTGGTATTTGTAGCAAATTTTGTTAATGGACCTCGAGAGTTGGAAAATTTTCGTTTTGGATCTATTTGGACGTTTGTTGGACCAGTACACGAGAGAGACATGGTATAGTCATTTGTACCAGCAGAATTACATAACATACTGTCTAGCTTTCAACAGCTTAAAAAATTATGACCAAGTCCTTTCAACCAGACATTTTGCTACGCACTGGTGCCGAAACATTAATATCAAGAACTCCTGTTCTGGGTGATATAGGTATACTTTCTGTCAGAAAGTCTTCAGCAGAACCGAGAATGGTGGGCAAAGAGTCGCCGTTAACGCGCGACCAGAATGCCAACCGAGCTGTTTCTATTGCAGCCAAGGAAGCTGTCATTGCTGTCCATAGAGGAGAGTCAGTGCATGGACAGGGCAAGCCAGATGAACCATCACTAGTGAAACCACGAGAGGCACCAGCATCAGATTCCACTCTCCAGAAGGCTCTCCAGACGAATAGAGTTGATTCAGCTAGCAGTTCAGGTTCTGAAGCAGTGAGTCAGAGCTTTAGTTCTACATCGACTGCCTCATTCGTACCCGGGCCTGCCAAATCTTTAGCGGAAAGAGATACAAAAACCTCCACAGCGGTCGCGGTTTTTACGTCAGCTACAGAATACACTACCGAGCACACTATAGAGGACACTACAGAGCATACTACAGAGCAGGCCACAGGACAAACTACAGGACAAGTTACACCGCCAGCAGTGCCAGCTTCAGCAGCGTCGTCTATACCCTCTTCCTCTGTAGATGCTGCTGCTGGCTCTGGCTCGCTGCCGAACAGCAACAACTCGTCTACATCAGCTACCTCCACTCCTCAATCTCAATCTAATAATTCCCCGATTCCAGCGTTTGTCAGCAAAAGTCCCCATGCCAACCCTGCTGGATCAGGCTCGGGCAGCCCGCCTCTATCTCCCAAAGCGAAAGCCACTGCTCTAGCGACAAATCTGACTAGTACGCCGGCACGCGTCAGTACTTCCAACTTGGTCGGTGGTCAGCCAATTACTACTGCTACTACTACTGCTATTACACCTGCTACTGCACCTGCTACTACGCCTTCTGCCACATCGGCTACTACTAATGCTCCAGCGTCTACATCTGCTGCTACCACATCTCCTACCGCAGACATGTCGACATTTGTGCATATCTCAGGTGATAGCGCCGTGCATGGTGCCACTCCGTCTCCGTCTGCCTCTGCCACCGCCTCGTCGAACCCTAACAGCACAGAAGGCGTTGATGCAGACGCGAGCGCCACACTTTCTAAAGCAGACCTGGACCCAGCATCCTTGTCCCCTTCCTCCTCTTTGTCCAACACTCCAGGGAAACACGCGTGCCCGTATTGTCCTCAGACATACACGCGTAACCACAATCTGAAGTCGCATCTATTGACCCATTCATACGAGCGTCCCTTCACGTGCGAGACTTGTTCGTCTAAGTTCCGGCGGCTGCACGATCTCAAGCGACATCTCAAGTTACATACTGGAGAAAAGCCGTTTATCTGTGAACAATGCGGTCGTCGGTTCGCACGTGGGGACGCTCTAATCAGGCATTTGAAGTCTACTGGCCAGTGTGCCGGTGTGAGAAGATTCAGTTTTGTTGGCGAGCGTTCTGCCGACGCTGGCCCACAACATTTGTCAAGTGGCTCAAGTGTGGCTGGAGATGAGAATGCTGCTTCCTCGAGTTCTGCTACTAATTTCGGAGATGTTGTGTCTACTGGAGTGACTGATGTATCGGGAATAGCACCCGGAAGTGCTGGGCCAAGCTCCAGGCCAGGTAGCAACCCTTCAGTGGTTGATATCACTGCCCGGAACCAGGCTGTATCGGAGAGAGCGGGTTTGACTCACGAACCTGCTATAGGTACAAGTGGAGTTGACCGTACTGGTGCTGGTAGCAATTCCGGTAGCAATACTAGTAGCAATGCAGGTAATGCAGGTAGTATTACTGGTAGCGATACTGGTAGCGATATCGGTAACCAAGCTGATAGCCATACTTCTAGGCATACTGGTACTGTTCCTCCTAGTGGTGGACCAGCTATTGTATTAGGACCGCAGTTTTATCCGCTTGCTAGTAAGCCACATAGTGCGTCATCAGTGCCAGTATCTGCTTCGGTTAACGACTCCAGCTCTAGACCGAACAAGGTCATTCTCTTGTCTGATGCAGACAGATCATTCCGACTACCAGCGAATAATCGCAGTTCATCTACTCTACCCAGCATGGAAGAGTCCCGACTGCTTTTCCACTCGAAGCCAGGATTAATAGGTCCGAGATTCGAGCCACCTGCCTCACTTGTTTCGTATCCGAATGGCAATAGAGGCGGCACCGGCATAAGCAACAGCCACAGTAACAGCACCGGCAGCAGCACCGGCAACAGTACCCCACTCTCCAGGCCCTCCCAATCAGCACCTGTTCTGGGCCACAAGCAGCTCATGGTCGACAGTCGCTCACTCCCTCCTATCACTGGCAGCCGGGCTTATGTGTATAACAACAGCGGCAGCCAGCAGCAGAATGAGACCAGTCAGCTGGGTCATAACCCACACCAACACTCGCACCAGCACCAGCCCATAGTGCCCGCGCCAGTACCGGTGTCGGCCCAATCTGGCCAAGGGCCACCACAGATAGAAGCTCAGCAACAGATACAGGCCCAGCAACAGATACATGTCCAGCAGCAGATACAGTCGCAGCAGCAACTCATCCAATCTCATGTCCAGCAACAGCAAACCCAGCAGGAACAACCGCAACGGCCCCTGCTGCCGAACCCGTCGCCAGGCGGTACCCACGCAGAGCCGCTCGGCAAAAACCCCTCCCAAGTGCCCACTGGCGGCCCACTTATCAGTCCAAATCACTCATCGTCCGAGCCCCAGTCCCACCTGCAGTCGCCGTCGCCACTGCATCACCCACAGAACCATCCTGGAGGCCGCCACGACGGCACGCCTCCCGCGGTCTACACCCAGCCGTCGCCGCTGCCCTCCTCTAGCCACGAGGCCACAGACGAGCAGCCCTCGACTGACTCGCTTCTCAGGGTCATCAAAATCTTGGAGTCGCGAGTGAGAATGCTTGAAGAACGTCTGCACATCACCGAGGGCCGCGTCTCGTTCATGGAAAGCCAGCGCTGAATCCACCCTGCGCTCCACCCTATTTATTTATTTCTGCCACATCTGTATTTCGTAGCCATGATTAATGATTTTCTCCTAAACCGACCGCCAGCTGGCCCCCGCCGCCCCGGCTGCCGGAGGCGAATTGGACCCGGAGGTTCGTGTGCCACAGCAGTGCCAGTGCCGAGGCACTTCGTGACTTCACCAGCCGTTCGCTGATCTCGCATTTCATGTTCTTAAGTTACCCCACAATCTCAGCCACAAACGTCAACTCTAGCGCCAAGCATGTCACAGACAGGGCCTAAGGACCTGGTGTTCCCGTTTGCCGGGGCGCCTGATATCAGTAAGTTCTCGTACGAGACGGGCTGTGCCTTTGGCGACTGAAGGCGCTACTCCAGACCCGTGGCTCCCCTCGCTCCATCCAGCGAAGCTCGGGGTCTGGGTCGCTCCCTCTTGCCCCGCCGGACCCATGTCTATCCTCGTGGCTGGCACGCTGCTTCTCACTGGTCAGTGGAAGTCCTAGCCCGCCGGAAGCTCTTGCCGGACCCGGAGCAAGCACTAACCGCACACAGTCCGGGCGAATCAGAAGGACACTCATGTGGAGTCAATTCTCAAGGATCTGGTGGAGACGGCACTGCGGCGCTGGAAAGGATCGCGGTTCGTTCACGATTTCGGGTCCCAGATATCCACGTACTCGGGACTAGGTTACCTGGTGCTGACCACGCTCATTGGCTCGCGCACACTCGGAGAGGAGTACTGCGACCTGTACTATACCACGCCACAGCGCAGGCTGCCGAGCTGGCGACGCCGGGCAGGCTATGTCGTGCTCAGCTCGTTCGGAGGACTGCTCGTCCAGCGCTACTCGTCCAAGATCCGCAACCGCCTCGTGCAGTACCTGGACCGCCTCGAGCCATCCAAATCCATCAACCTACTCAAGTCGGCCATCAAGTCCTGCACAGACCAGACTATCCTCACCCTCCACTTGGCCTTCTTTTACTTCTTCGGCTCTTACTACAACCTCTCGAAACGGCTCATGGGCCTCCGCTATGTAAGTCCGCAGTCTGGTGCGCCTCCGGCCGCCGGGGCGTTGCCCCGGACCCCGTGGCTCCTGCTTCGCAGGAGAGTTTTAGCTTGCGGGCAGTTGACCGTTCCCGGCCCCCTAGCATAGCCAGTCAGCTGCGTGAGCTTCGACTCGAGCGCAGCGAGAGAGGAATAGCAGGGTTCAGGGCAGTGCAGTGCTCCGGAAGACTGAGGCGGGCCCGCCGTCCCCGTCACAATGGAAGTGGCTAAGTGACTAACAGGTGCAGTCGTTCGGACACAGGGTGAGCCCGCTGGAAATGCGAGGGGGATATGAGTTCCTCGGGCTGCTGATTGCTGTGCAGTTTGCGTCTAAAATATCAGCCCATGTGCAGGAATTCTTCCAGGCCGCCGCTAAGGAAGAAGAACAGCTAGGAACTCAGCGAGAGGAAGAAACGATACAGGAGAAGAGCAGTTTGCGCCAGGCAGTGGAAGAAGTGGTCGAAATAGACTTGGAAGACCCACGGGCGCTGCCGTATATCCCCGAGACGTCGCGAAAGTGCACGCTGTGCCTCGAGTACATGAAAAGTCCCACTACCACGCTCTGCGGCCACATCTTCTGCTGGACCTGTCTCAGCGAGTGGTGCAGAGAAAAGCCCGAGTGCCCGCTGTGCCGACAGTCGTGTCTCGAACAGAACATACTTCCCCTGCAATAGACTCTATTTATTTGTCCGACTGGGCGTCGCCTGGACGCCGTGTGCGGTTGGCGAATATAGCTCCCAGAGGTTGAAACAGTGCTCCGGCGACCGGGGCCCGGCCCCGGACCCCATTGTGCTCGCTTCGCGAGCGTGTCTCCCAGGATTGAAGCATTGCCAAGGCATGGGACTGGATACTACTGTGCTTGCTCGTGAGCTCTGTCCGGGAGGGCTACAGGGCAGTCTCACGGTCAGCTCCACGATCATCAGAGGGAGTCCTTCCAGCGGCCATAGCAACCCGCTGCCCCTCTCGCTGCTCTCGAGGGGGGCCGTTCCCGGGAGTAGCGCTCGCGTAGCGAACACATCGGGGTCTGGGGCGGCGCCCCAGTCGCCGAAGGCGAAGCGCCCAGCCGGCAGCCTGGTGAAGACACAAGGGAGAGGTCGAGCGAAGCGAGCAACGGGGTCTGGGGCAGCGCCCCAGCCGCCGGAGGCGCTGTGGGGATGATGCGAGGGTACATGGCTCTATAGGTCTACATAATACATGCAAAAAATGGTGCGAGATTAGCTTTCAAAGGCTCCGAGGCGGAACAATACTTGCTTGCCTTTACCTTTCTTCTTGTTTGATGTTGGTACACTGGCCGACAGGGGTGGGTTGCCTTCCGCTGGAGAGGGAGTTGCTGGCTCGGATGAGGCGGTGGGGCCCGTGGTCCAGACTGAGGGGCCAGGGGCAGGAACTGGTTTGACTCGCACTGGCGGCAGTCGTTTGGGCTTGGACGCGGGAAGAGAGGGGAACGCATTGGATGAGAGGTTCGCAGCAGAGACGCTGGCCGCGGATGGAGCCGGGCGAGGGATCACCCTACTGGCACCGATGAGGGAGGCTGAAGAGACACCAGCTGCGCTGGCACTGAGTCCAGAGGCACTGGGACCAGAAGCACTGGGGCTAGAAATGAAGTTGTTTGTGGTTGTACTAACGGGAATGGGCGACTTTTTAGGCGGAGCAGCTCCTGCCAGTGATGGGAAATGAGCACTAGAGTCGAGTGATGTTTTGATGGACCCGGGTGTGGGTCTGCTGCTCGATACCCAGGACGAGGAGAGGTTTGTCTTTGATCCAGGCAGCGAATGTGGGAGGCCACCTGGCTTCTGGGCGGAAGTGTTTGAGTTAATAGATGTGCGTGCTAAGGATGAGGTCAATGCTGGGAAGGCTTGTTTGCCCTTCCAATCTTCAAAGGCACCGATTAATGCAGTTGTCTTGGAAGGCAGGTTTCGATACTGGGCAGCGAGGTCTTGGATCAGAAGCTCCAGCTGTGCGGGTTTGATGTCGAAAAGCCGGTTGTATTCAAAGACGACCATCTTTGAGTCCAGCTGGCCATTTTTGTATTTGCTGGTCAGTTCTTGGAACTTGGCCATTTTGCTCGTGTCGTAGTTCAGATAGGTCCGTGCCCGTTCTTCGAGTCTTCGTTTCAGGACTTCGGGCGAGTTGTCCGATGGCGGCAGATTCGCATGGTACGCAGTGACCGATGCCGGTAGACGGGTTCCTGAAGAAGTGGTCGAAGTGTTGGACGATTGCACGCTCATGCCGAGAGTGGGGAACGATTCTGGGTCGAGAGCTGGCGTCGACGTCCGTGAGGGAATTCCCGAACTAGCGCTGCTACCAGCACCAGTACCAGAACCAGGGCCACCACGGCCAGCACCGCCTGAACCAGCACCTGAGCTAGAACCGGTGCCACTAGAACTACCTGTGTTGAGAGAGAATCCTGGCGATATCGTCGACAGCTGGGATCCAAACCCATTACTGCCACCACCGCCACTATTGTTATTGTTGCTTCTTGTGAACGCGAAATCGACGTCGACTCGACGGGCAGCCCTTGACTTGCCAACAATGTCGGAATGCTGCGAGATCATATGGTCCTGCAAATCGACTTTGGTGCCGAAAACGACAAACTTCTGTTCTTTGCAGCTGGGCACGTTACAGGCAAAATGCTCGTTTTCAAAATGCTTCTCCAGACGCTCGTAGTCCTGGTAGTACTGAGGAGGCACGTTGAGCAGCCGTTCGCAGAGAAAGCACTTCTCGTGCTTCTCTCGACAGTGGGCGAACAGTTCGTCGCCCGAATAGAACCGGGTGCCACAAAACTCACAGGCTGGGTGGCCCTTGAATCCCTGGCCATCACCCTCACGCTCATGTCTGATCAGTCCGTCCTTCTTGAAATACTCGAGCTCTACCGTGAACACCGTCTTATGCCTGCTACAGATATCACACACCCGTCGCTCGTGAGCCGTTTGAACGTGCTTCTTCAGCTCTTTCCAGTTGCTGAGCGGTCCAGACTCGCATCCGCGAACCGGGCAGTTCAGCTTCAGCAGATTCAATGTCTTGTCCTTGACATCACGGTCGTCGAACATGATCCCATACTTCTCGTCCTTGTACTTCAGCTCCTCGCTGCCAAACTCCTCAAAAGACTTCTTGTCCGCACTGACAATGATCTCGTCGCCGGGCGTCCGACAGAACGCGCAAGATTTGTCCTTAATCAGCGCCCTCAGACGCAGCGCGCACTTCGAACATGACACATGCCCACACGGATAGTGCGCCCGGTACTTGATCCGGTCCGAACACAAAAAGCACGGCTCGTCCTCTGGATCCGTTGAAATGTGCTCCTTGATCACTGTCTCTGTTAGCCTCTGGCTCCCCCAGCCGGATCCGCCGTGCCTCCGGCGGCCGGGGCGCTGCCCCGGACCCCGCTGCTCCTCTCGCTGCACTCGAGTCGGGCCTCATCCAGGGAATCAGGAGCTCGCTGCATGAGCACAACCCGGTCCAGCCGGCGGAGGTACCCAGGTAACGACTCTGTGGCAGAACGAACTTACATGGATGCTCGTGAAACACTTTGGGATAATTCACTGTCCGATCAGAGGCCCTGGTGCTGGACTCTGATTCGGGCCGCTTGTCTCGCCGTCGTTGATTCTGGCTCTGACTCTGGTTCTGGCCCTGGTTTTGTCGTCGCCGGCTGTTGGATCCGCCAGGCGCGGAGCCCGATCCACCACTGTTGCCATTGCTCGAGCCGGTCGAGATCCGGATTGTTCCCTCTTCGACTGTGGCCATGTTGAAATTTCAAGTGTCCGTCAGTACTCAATTATGGGGTATTTCGAGTTCAAGCAGGTCGGCAGTGGCTCCATACAAACCAGATCAGTTAGATTGGGTGCTCGTGAGACCGCGAACGCTTTCGATTGAAGCCACGCGGAAGCAGTTTCTGGCTGTTGTATCAGTCGCTTGTCTGTATTGTCGAGTCAGTCGCTCGGCGAGTCTTAAGGAGAGAAATGGCCTGCGGCTGACAAATTTATAGTGCATGGTAATTAGCACCCGATATAGCTATCTATACAGCTTAAGCAATAGCTGGAATTCTGAGCCAGGTCGAGCCAGGCTCCACCGCTTGGATTATCCAGCGGCCGAGCGGCCGGGGCGCTGCCCCGGACCCCGGACCCCGCTGCTCGCCTCGCTCGGATTACTCCCAGATGATGCAGGCGACTAGCAGGGGACCGCGCAGGGTCGGAAGATCAGGTTGCGGCGAGAGTCGGTTCCAGCATCCAGGTCAATCATGGAGGCCATTTGCCTAGGAAGGAACGTGTAAGATTGAGCTGAGATACTACCAGAATGTGCACTGCACTATGTCGCAGGACAAACTCACCAGATACGGAGATCCAGTGGCCGTCGCTTCTCATGGTTGTGTGCATGAGTACTAACGAGATTATCCTATGTTTAAAAACGTTGCTTCTAGAATCCGTACCATCCTAATATGGAAATCAATATGAACATTAAACAGCTTGTAACCTGGTCAACGTCAATACAGAAACAGTCCTTCATCGCGCCGATATTACCCGGCCGAACACAGAAGTTACCCGGTTTTAGACTACCGGTTTATAGCCTTACTTGATCTTTCATGCACAGACGAAGAGTGACTGGCAAGCATGGTAAATGAAAGATCGAAAACCACTGACAATCACTGACCAATGCGTACATGTGAGTTTAGCCATATTAACATCACATGGCCACATGACAACATGACAACATGACCACAAGACCACATGACAGCTGGTTACCCGGCAGTGAAAATCTAGTCACTTAACCAATAAGACAGTGTTACCCGGCCAAATCAGCAGTTACCCGGACTAACAAATGAGCATTTGTCTCCATTCTGTATGGCTTTACATGACCAAATTGAGGAAGAATGATCAGTGAGTTATGAACAGTTACGACCAAATAGGACCACATGACCTCTTGGCCATATGACCATACGGCAACTTGACCACTTAACCTGTTGAGGACACACCTAGGTAAGATAAGTTCTAGACGACGAAGTATTCTTGTGGAAGGAGGAAATGTCAGGCATGTTATACTAGATATTACATCTTGCAGCCGCCGATTGAACTACACCCCAAACAAGAATGCACCTCACGTATGAGCTAGTCTCAGAGGATGAAGCACATGGGAAGAGCCTGGTATCGAAAACAATTGTAACAACAGTATCTTTCATGTGCTCCTCCACAGAGTCATCCTGACAGACATATAAATAGTCCCTTCAAGTCATACTGGCGTTTGCTGTCGCCTTCGTCTGTTGCCGACTTCTTACTGTTGTCCGCCACAGGTTTTGTATTAAGGGAGAGCTCCTTCCATGTCCTCTCTAACAGTCAATCACCATATGAACCAGCTTGATACTTGTATATTCAAGATGGAACACCTGGTGATAGGCCAGAACCACCATTTGTTTTTCAAACTTCTCTGTGATCTCGAATTTAAGGATGGAAGTCTCGGAAGTGACGTTGTTAACACAGTTCTGTACTGAAGTTATAACCATGTCTGATACCCACAAGTGTATTCAACGAGAAGTCCTTCCAGCCAAAGGAAAACATTTATGGAGAAAGCTAGTTTCAATACGAGAGCTATTTTCTGCTACCGAATGACCTCCAAAGTCATGAGACCCAGTGACAATCTCAGCAATAAGATGAGACACAAGAATCTCAGATTTAGAGCGAGACCCAGACAGAAATTAATTAAGACTTATCAACACCTTGATTTCTGGACCGGCTAGAGAGAATCTACTTCTCACCAGCTTTGATCGTCGGTCCCAGGTAATAACATTGTCACCTCGCAAAAATGTTTAGGTCGTGATGGGGACTTTTTCATAGAAGATGGTAATCTGTAGAACACTGTGCCATGAATCCGAAGGATACATACATACATATATATGCGAATGAACTTCAATGATCTGCCTAGAAATCCTCAGAGCGTAAAACTAACCCACACTGAATCAGTTAATTTCGTTCTAGCCCTGATCCAGGAGCCAGTCGGTAGCATGCGGAAATGCCTCCAATAACAGGCCAAAGCTGTGAAAACAGACAAAGATGTGGCAATGACCCCAACATAAGCAAAGGAAGATAAAGAAGGAGTCGGCTATAGAATACCTTTCTCTCCTAAGTACGTAAGGAAATCAAGAACTCGACTGTTTTCCTGGTCGAGGTCACTTTGTACTAGTTTTTTGAACAGGGACGAGCGATCTGGAGCCTCAAAACGCCTGTATTTTAATATTATGGAACTGGTATGATTTGGCTTCCCATGAGAGTACTTGCACTTGTTACCAGCTTTGCATCGGCCCTTCGCGAAGTAGCGACATAATGGTCGCGACTCCGAGCCAACACTAGTCGAGACGGAACCAGGCAGCGAAGACTTATCGTGATCCAGTCGGAACTGCTCGCGTTTCCTTTCCTGCTCTTCTCTCTGACGAGTTTCCTCTTCTTTCTCGATGATTCGCAGAGCAGATGGCCACTTTTTCCGTCGCTCAGCAATCCACTGCTCTATATCGCTTGCGGCTTTCCTTATTTCCGGTGAAATCATAGATAGATCTCCATCCATCTTAGGAGAGGATGTTTTACCCCTATTAACTTCATGGGAAGAACGCTCTGCGGGGGTAAATACGGACCGATTGGTACCACGATTATTGCCCTCGCTGAGACGTTTGTAGGGGTGAAGTCTACTATCAGTCTTCATTGTAAGACTGTGATTAGGACTGGGTACAGCTCCATGGCGAGTAGAAGTTCCATTAGAAGGAGGTGGTGGCGGTGGTGGTGGTGGATTGTAAATATATTGATCCATGCTGAAATTGATGCTGCTATATGATCTGTGCTGTGATAAATCCACCGGACGAAACAGTTCCAGGATTTGAAGACCTAGCAATATGATGGAATGCTACTATGCACGAGGAGGTACAGGATATCAGCTAAAACTTGGGAAGCCCACAAGAAAAAACACGGATGTCCGCTTAGTACACAACGCAAATCAGATATATGACCAAGACCGAGCAAATAAGATTGAACAGAACGAGCAGATACAGCTCGAGACTTCCAATGAAAAGAAATAAATACCAAAAAAATGCAACAACAAACAAGCAAAAGCAATCGAATAAATAAAGAACCAGCAGACTTAACCGCCTAAACAATAACGTGCCAAAGACTCAAGAGCTAGGCACCGGACTAGTGTTATGTAAATAAATATTTCAACATTTGATCAGGGCACATGCAGATGCGAAACAGATTCTCCCCCTGAATCAATAAACACCAGTTATTGAATGGCCGGCAGCCCTCTTAGGTTCATGGATTTTGATGATAAGCTCTTCTGCTGCACCATTACTCACGACCAGACAATCCGCAGACAACGAAAAAAATGAGCGCTGCCCCACCACCATCGGCCTTGCAGAAGGCTACCAACTTTCTTTTCTCCAAGCAGGCGGTGAAGTAAGTATAAACGGGCATTGCTCAAGCCCCGGCTTCTTGAAAGCCAGAGATCGCTTCACCCGGCCCGATCCGGAGACGCAAGAACCCCCGAGCGCATGGCTGTCAACTTTGGCTGGAAATACAGCACTGGGACCAGAAGATTTGCCCATCAGATGGTTTTAGAACTAACTTTTTTCCAGATGTAAGCACACAGGCGCTTAAGCAAGCGGTACTTCATCGGCGCTATCTCCGGTTCACCTTCTGTCCAGTGTGACACCCAAATCTTGTCACTGGACCAGGTCAACGAGAGAGAAGAGAGAACAGGACTTCTTATCAAGAGCTTAATGGAAAGCACCTTGAAGGAATCAACGGCTGCGATCCATGGACCGAAAGTACGGCAGAAGGGTCCTGCTGACGCCGCCGGGAGGGGTCCCCGTGCTTCCGGCAGCTGGGGCGCTGCCCCAGACCCCGTAGTGCTCGCTGCTCGAGCGTCACTCTCGGCGAAGTGATCCTCCTCTCGCTAGGATCGAGGAGCTACGTGATCCGGGGCTGCTCCCCGGCCGCGGAGGCGTTGTCCCCTCCCTGGCGAGAAACAGAACTAACAGTAGATCAGACGTGTGCTCAACACACTTTTGGGGCCCAGTTTCCAACTTTGGTATTCCCTTCGCCGCCATCATGGACCTGAAAAAGGACCCCACCCTGATTTCCGGCCCCATGACCGGTGCGCTTGTCGTGTACTCGCTGGTGTTCATGCGCTACGCTACCGCTGTCACTCCATGGAACCCTCTTCTGTTCGGCTGCCATGTTGTTAACGAGATCGCCCAGCTCGGTCAGGGCGCTCGTTTCATCAACTACTGGTATCTAGGCGGCAAGGACCACAGGCCTGTAGTTGCCGCTCCGGCTGCCGCTGCTCCTGCCACCGAAACCAAGAGTGATAAATAGATGCAGATTAACAATCAGTAAATGAAAACATTCCTGGGGGCCTGCGTGCCCTACAGCCTAGACTGTCTCCTTTCGCTTTGCCGGTGGATTCGCGATGCCTCCTGCGGTGGCCGGTCGCCGGGCGAGCTGCGCTCCACTTGGGCATTGAAAAATAGAAATTGGCCAGTATTAGCTCCTGTTCTCGAGACGACAGGCATGTCATAACCAATAAATACATATATACAAATACTTCCAAGCACAAACGGGCTAATGGCATACGGGGCTGCGACTTATCTCATGGTCACGAAGTGACCACAACCAGGGTCCGGGGCGGCGCCCGGCCGCCGGAGGCACACCCACCCCGACCACACAGGCCCGCGATCAGTCGTCGAAAAGGCCGTGAGCCTGGGATTTGTTCTGAGTGGGCCCAATGGCGTCGAGCTGGCTGGCGAAGGTCAGTAGCTCGTTGTCGAGAGCTTCTTCTTCATCCTCGTCTTCCTGGTAGACGAAGAGCGAGGACTCGGTTGTGCCCGCCTGTGGTTGCTGCTGACCCATAGTCAGGTCGGGGTTGTGTCTGATGTCGTTGTCGACATCGGCGTCGTTCCACATGACGCTGGGCTGCATTTCGTTATCTTCAGCGCCGTCATTGTTTTGTTGGAGACTGTCTGGCTGGTCGATCATCATCCGTCCGCTGTCAGTCAATGGGTGGTCCTCAGGGTTGCTTTCACGTTCAAGATGACCGCTGATGCCGTCGAACTCGGTCGCTGCTGATGTTGTCCTTCCACCAGCTATCTCGGTATTCCTGGAGCCGTGAGACCTGTTTGATAAGCTGTCCAGACTGGCCAGCCGAGCAGAGTCGCGTTCTACTCCACGCCGAATTATGGATACATTCCGACTTTCCACAATTGAATCATTCTCACGGCGGCCGTCCTGAGCCATCGACTCCGCAGAAACACGAGATCGAGTATCTGCGCCAGAGGCAGATCCGGTTGTCAGAAAAACAAACGAGATTTCTACTCCTCTAGGAAGCGTTTTCATGTGCGTGGCAGTCGAGCCAAACCTTTCTCCATACCCGTCTGCATGTCTATCGCCAAGTCCACTATCAGGTCCGCCGCCAATACTTTCGCGGCCAACTCCGTTGCTAAGCTGGCCCAGAGGCAACGAGATATCAGAACGATTCGACAAGCTGAACAGCATGGGATATCCCGGTCTGTAGAAATACGCATCAAACATCGAGTGCGCTGTCAAACTCTCTAGCAGACTAATAAATATACGGAACTCTTTTAACCGAATTCCCAATGACATGTTCTCCTCCACGTTTACAGCATCGATCTGGTCCATCCTCATGACCATCTGTGTATTCAGAGGTTGCCGCAGAATGGTGTTCTCCGATGTGTATATGCCAGTAGTGTAACTAGACAGCTGGACATACTCGGAGCCAAAGGCCATTTCAAATATCTCTGCTCGCTGGGCCATGAGTTCCAAATAGTTTTTCATCACCAGTGAACTACACCTGAACCAGTTGGGACAGCTCTCCTTATCGAATACAGTTTGAAATACATCATCTGTCTCCATACATGCCACTAGATACGATTTCTTGATGCCATTGCGGCATTGTAGAACCACTCGCAGCTGCGTGGTGGAACCAGTGCGTTCATGATCGCTTTCTCCGAAACCTTCATCTGACCTTTTTTGGTCCTTATCCGTAAAAGATAATTGGCACAATTCCACATTGTTCTCGCGATCCATCAGTCTGAAAATTGATATCAACGTCTGAACGGTTAGTGACCATCAGCTCACAAATCAGACAGCATTAGACACTTACCTTTGACTGAAGCTGAAACACCGTACGCGAGCTGATAATACTCCTGCTTCCTAGTCGCGTGTCTGAGCGAGCCACTGCTAGCGTTGTCTGCCGAGTGTACTTATACTTTTTGAAAAAGGGCCTGCTCAGCGTTGACGACGCGAAAGTCGACCGCGACGGATTGAATGTAGATAGGACAAGCTCACTGTCCGACACATTAAATCCGATATACTCGCCCACACGTGCTAAGCTGTGTATCGTCTTCGTCCAGAACGCCAGGGAGTCGCCAGCGCCGCCACTGATCTCTGCCCTGAACTCGATTACCATGTCCCTAGTCGAGTCGAATCAGCTTTGGATGTGTATAAGCCGGAGAAGTCTGTACGGCGTCGAAGTAATGCGCAGTACTCATGTATTTTTCATGCCAAAGGTAAATCCTCAAAATAATGACTTTGGTATTCAAGAACTAGTTATTTCACGTATGTAATCATATAATCTGTTCGACCAAAAATATTTATTCTGAAATGATTACAAGATATACGATTGATGAACTTAACATAAACGATTCGTAGAACTTGCATGGTATATATGCAGGTCATTCGTAGGTCATTTCTGGGCCGTTGTAAGCCATCGTAGGTCATCGTAGGTCAGTGAGTGGTTGGGGTTGGGTCTTCGTTGATGTACGTCAAATACGACACCCTACCCTCAATGACCTTCACCTAATGCACTGACCTTCTCCGACCTTCACACTTTGTCAATGAATAATTTAACAATTTTATCTCTATGTCTTTTTTTTATAAATTATTATTACTATCAGTATATTATTATAGTACTATAATCTAAGCTATTTTCGTTGTGTTTATTTAATTTACTTTTCTGATAATTAAGGTTCCGCTCGCTCTTTCATTGGGTTGTCGAATGCCACCATAAGCCGTCGTAGTTTACCTATGAGAGTGAAAGTCGTTCAGCCTAAGTATCGGAATGTATCTCCCTCATGCTGAACCTTCACAAAATCTGTTAAAGTAGTTTATTATCGACTTTAATACCTAACATAGAGAGTAAATAAATTTAAAATAAAGAAATAGTAGTAAGTGATTTGACTCAGCAACCAGCTGAAGGTGGCCTGATAAGATAAAAGAATTCGGCTTCGGACTGGCAACTAGGTTCATGCCTAGCTGCTGTAAGCGAGAGCAGCAATAGTGGCAATTGAGCCTACAAGCGCAGCCGTTGTATAGGCCCCGATAGTTCGGCATACACGTCTGACCTTCCCACTTCTCTCCAGGAATGTCTGCTGCCCGATCAACTCCTTATCATTCTCAATAACAATCTTTCTCGATTTTCGTTCGGGTTCGCCGTCAATATCCTGCTCCGGCTTGCCCTCGATCTCTACAACAGGCGAGTTAAGTCCCGAATCAATTCGTGTCTCATCGCAATCGCTGACCTCATCAGCAGAGTGGTCATGAACTTTGCGGTCCTTTTCAGACTGGCCCAGTGGTACAGGCTCTTCAGGTTTGAAATTTGCAGAGAAATCTTCCTCAAAATCAGATCTGGTACGCTTACCGGTGGATTTCGAGGGCCGAGCTTCCACTTTATTGCTGTGACATCCGAGGTCGTCACTGTCTAAATCATCGTCCAAATCAGGGTCCAAGTCAGAGTCCAAGTCAGAGTCCGAGTATCCTAACATTGCTTCATAATTGTTGCCGTCGACCAAATAGCCTATTGAAACAGCTTCAAGGAAGCGCCTGATCATAGCCACAAACAAAAAGCTGTCCTCGGACCAAGGGTCACCTCCTGCGAAGTCTGTGACAAGCTGATCTCGCTCTCTACGTGGAATATCAAACTTTATATTCTCATCGTTCATGAACTCGCATAGTACTTCTAGAAACTTTGTGTAAAACACGTTAAGTTTTTCCATAAAAGAAGTAGAACCATTGATAGACCCTTTCTGATAGAGATTGCTGAGTTTTTGTAAAATGGGAGCACCATCGTATGCCTGCACTTCGTCCTTCTGCGTTTCCTCCTTCCGCACTTCGTCCTTGTTCTGCACTTCGTCCTTCAGCACTTCGTCCTTGTTCAGCACTTCGTCCTTCTGCGTTTCCTCCTTCCGCACTTCGTCCTTGTTCTGCACTTCGTCCTTCAGCACTTCGTCCTTGTTCAGCACTTCGTTCTTGTTCAGCACTTCGTCCTTGTTCTGCGCTTCCTCCTTCACTTCATTAGATTTCTTTTCGAAACTTTCCTGATCACTCTTCTTTGACGTGGACGATGGCCAGTACCAAAGACGCTTTTCATTTAGAATATCTATTCCGTTGGCTAGATCTCCCATGAGAGCGCTTTTGATGCTCTTCTCAGGGAATGTGTACGCAGAATTTGATTCCAACAAACTTTCAACATGAAGACGGATCCACTCATTTCTCATGTTTTCAATAACCTCCTGAAGGTCAGTAAAGTAATTTGATTGCCTTTGTGTTTGTGTGGCCGGGTCGATCTCGGGTTCTCCCTCATCCGACTCAATGTCAGATTCGCTCTCTTCCGACTCAATGTCAGATTCGCTGTCATATCCATAATCCTCATCATCACTCTCATTCTCAGAGAAGTCGAAGCTAGAGAAAGCGTCATTAGTCGAAGCACCCTCGAATTCGTCTTCCTTAGTGCTTAAAGACGATGCCTCTTGCACAGACATTTCATCGTCATCCTGGTCCTCCTGAGTGGCCTGCTTGTCAGATCTTTCAGCATTAATCACAGCTTTGCCAGGCTCTTTAAGTGCAGAGTGAGCCTCTGCACCAATAGACACAGAAGGAGTAATAGTGGCTGTAGTAATGAGCACTGAACTATCAGAAGCACTGTCACCCACGGTAGTGAGAGTGGACTTGCCGGCACCGGATTTGAATCTGGCATCTGTAATAGCACTGTCAGCACTTACATAACCAGTTGCAGTTGAGCTTTCATGGGCACCTACAATAGTCTTGGTAGCAGAATCACCAGCCGTAGAAACCGCCTTCTCAGGAGACAAAACCGGATGATCTCCCTCAACCTGAGGTGCAATTTCACTCGAGGGTCCATCAGTCTCGTTCTGTTTGCCGCCTGATTCTTCCTCGCCGGAATCTTCCCTCTCTGACCAGGTATCTTCGTCATCAAGATAACTAATGTCATACAATCCGTCGTCTTCATCTTCATCTTCCGCGTGATTGTCATGATCAGATTCCTCTTCGTCATCATCAATAACACATACTTCATGCTCGTCAATAACACATACATCATTATCATCGTCTTTATCCACATCGTCCAACTGCATGGCCTTGCTAACCGACTGATCAGAGTCATCACCTGTCGACTTCACTCGAGACTGGGGGCCCTTAGTCCAATGTTTAAACGGGTCATCGTCATTCATTTGCTCCTCATTTGCATCCTCCTCGGAGTACTCCACCCTGAACTTCACTCTAGACTCGGCAATTTTCAACGTGGTTCCGGGTACAACAATATAGGATACATTTGCAGTGAGCATACTGGGGAATTTAGCGAAGAAAGACCCATATCTAGAACCAGTGTCACGGTAATAAACCTTGCCATCACTGTAGTAGAATTCGCCATGTCGCTTTGAGATTTGAGGAATATCAAAATAGGCACTGTTTAAAGCAGAAACCCGGTGAGATGAGGGCGGCGCGAAGTCAATTGGAGGGCGGTATGTCGTATTAGTCGATGATGATTTCCCACCCTCGTTACCACTATCCTTGGGATATGCAGCTCTTCCCAAGACCACGGGAGTACCGTCCTTAGAAAGCAGGATAGTCCGTTTCTCCCGGAAGCCTGCACCGGAGATCTTCTTGCTTGGACTGTAGTTCATCAACGTCAGATAGAGCACTACATTCTTTGATTCAGCTCCTTCTCGTTTTGAGCTTGAGTGCTCCTTATCCTTGGCAGTGTTTGGGACAGTGGACTTTGAAGCTGAGGCAGCCGAAGTCTCTGCAGTACTGACAGAACCGGCAGAACTGACAGGACGATTGGTTCCTGAAGACGATTCTCCGTATGGAGGCCCATTCAGAACTGACTTAAGGAAGCTGCTGCCTGAAGATGGAGTTGATCCAAGAGCAAGACTGGAGTCGCGACCAGTACCTGAACCAGTACCTGAGTCAGTACCCGAGCCAGTACCAGAAGCAGAACTGGAACTAGGACCAGGTTTTGAGCTGGAACTTCCTGACGGAGTGCTGAGACCACTGACTGTGCTGGAAGATCGTACACTGCTAGAAGAAGCCATGGTCGTCGTTTTCAGTTCCGCAAGATTCTCAGCAGGTGGCCACTTGACCGCCTTATCGATCTTGGTAGGGGTAGAGTCTCTTCGAGCTATCAGCAGGCTATTACAAAACTATCGCGATGATATCAGAAGATATCACTAGCAGAACTGTTAGTCCAACTGAGAATTAGCAGGGCCAGTCCTCCGGGGTGTACATCCCTGCCAATTGGTCTCACTTTCCATGCACCCATATGGCTTCAGAACTACCCCACAGACCAATTAACAATTCAATTCAGATAGCCAGTCTATAATAGCAAGTGATTTCAGTCAAGCGATTTAAGTTCAAGCGAGGAGGATCAAAAGGTACCCACTGTATTCGCTGGCTCTTATCAAGCTAGACCCAAATCGCCACCCCAGTGCCTACCTCCATATCACCCAGACTACATACCACAAACCTGATGTTACTTACAACCTGCTTATATGAGTGAGTATGAAGTGCTTGAACTAAGTACGAGCTACTGTTGCCAATGCCTTTTCGTCGTCGGACCTCTACAGGTAAGAACAACTCAAAAGCATACAGTGATAGCTAATAGAGAGGATAAGGAAAGAAATGAGAACCCTCCCAATCGCAATTTAGAATAATTAATGTGGACCGTAAGGCTAAGGTTTAGATATGCGGATTGGGACGAGACCCCAGAGTTTAAACGCCCAGCACTAGCTAGTTGCCAGGCAGCATAAATGGTTACAGAATCAGGGTCGGCCAGTGCCGGCTGCAGTCGGCATCAGCGCTCAGCGTCACCGTCTGCTGCTTGCCGCTTGCTGCACAACGGCTGTGCGTTTGAAACGCCTGCGGCCCCGGCCGCTGATAGAGGGGGGCGGTTAGGCATCGACCGAGCTGGCCTTCTCAGCTTGGGCAAGCACGCCTCCAAAGACCACAGTACCAGAACTGGCCTAACAGCTCCTCTCAGGTCCACTTCTCAGTCTTCACATCCAACTCACACTCCACGTTTTCATCACCGTACCTGTACCTCCCCACAATCCGAACCGCTACTATTCGCCGTTCACCTGCTGACGCTACGGTCACCCACGAACTGTTCTCCCTCCAGCAAGGTGGTGACGCGTTGCTTTGCTGGCTGCCGGTCGCGACATGAGACCAGGTCTCCGTATCGCCGACCGCTGCTCTGGCTGGGTCTTATCAGCTGCACACTCTACCAAATAAGTCGTTTCAACGCGGCCCATCACTATGCGCATTTATGCAGGATAACACCAGAACTGCATGATAGCTGCTGCGGCCTGCAAGAGTGCTGCACGACTATATTAGCAGGGGCGCTCAGCTACTCGTGACCAGTAGGGCGGCCGAATCACGTCTGACACACCACTGAACCCTACTGTACCGCCTGGCAGAGCCATCCATGCTCATTCCCACGGTGTCCTAGCTCCAGGGATCCGGGGGAGAGCGCCCGGCGCAGAGGAGCTCATCGCCCGGCCGCCAGAGGCGCTCCCAGCCCTATCCAGACTGCCCCAGTGGAGAAAGGCATACGGGCCGGCGCCCGATAGCCAGGGCGGCACCTGCCGGCTCAGTGTGAAAATTATTGGACCTCCCGTTGGCTGTTTATGGTTTGCGCTAGACATGCCGCGAGTGGCACCCAGCGATTCTGCCTTCCGTCAAACGCGACCGCGCTTAGCATTTTTGTGCCTCCACCCAGGTCAAAGGGACGGGACCCTCCTCGAGCGCAGCGAGAGGAGCAGTGGGGTTCGGGGCGGCGCCCCGACCGCCGGTGCTCCTCTCGCTG
>JAKTSR010000062.1:0-59671 GCA_030580325.1 Sugiyamaella sp. yHKS617 | reverse complement strand
CGCCAATCCAATTCACGCCTGCGGGCGCGTGGACCTAGAAGGCGGGGGGGGCGCGGGGGTGAAGGGATGGTTTGTTGGTTTTTGCCCCACCGCATCGCCATTTTTTTTTTTTTTTTTTGTGCCCGCACTCCTCCGGCGGCCGGGGCTGCCCCGAACCCCGCAGCTCCTGCGGCGCAAGAGGCCACTCCCGGTACGGGCCCTCCTCGAGCAAAGCGACAGGAGCTACGGGGTCCGGGGCAGCGCCCCGGCCGCCGGAGGCCCAGCACTCAAGCGAACTTAATAAGCAACAAGAACAGATATAAATAAACGGTCTAGATATCGCGGTGGCCGAGGACCACCCAGTCCTCGACGTTGCCCTCGCAGCGGACCAGGGCCAGGCGGCCGCCTGTCCAGCCGATGCCCCTCGTGGCGTAGTGCTCGCCAAAGACGTCGTTCAGGCGGGTGTCGATGGTGCCCTGCAGCGCCTCGTCGACGGGGTACATGTTGGAGTAGACCAGGCTGACATGGGGTTTGAACTCGTCGCGGGACCAGTCGTGGGCCATCCGGGCCGCTTCTTTAGTGAGAGCATCGCGCTCGGCCTGCGAAAGGGCCGAGTAGTTTTTCTGCGACGAAGCCACTAGCGGCGCACTGACAAACTCTTCGCGGCATATCGTGGCCAGCGACACCAGCTCGGGCGACGGCACCACTGTAAAAAAGACCTTTTTGAAATACTGGCTGCCATACACCAGCCCGTCCACTATGACAGGGATATTCGGCACAGCCTTCGAGGCCGCCAGAGCCGTGTCCAGAATGCTGTCCACCTGGGCCTGGTTGTGGCAGTGGATCTCCGAGGTTATGGTCAAGTGCGGCAGGAAAATCACCCCGTCGTCAAACAGCGTCTTCAGACTGTCTATCGTCGCCTTCAGCGCTTCGTACAGAGGTGTACCCTTTTTTGGCATCAACCATAGCGATATACCTGGATCAGTCGCATTCGCAGAAGCAGCGACTGTGGTTAGAACGCACTCCACGTCCGGCTCGGGTGACCTGGCTTGCCTCCGGCGGCCGGGGCGCTGCTCCGGACCCCGTCGCTCCTGCGGCGCAGGAGGCCACCCCCGGGAAGGGCTCTCCTCGGGCGCAGCGAGAGAAACCACGGGGTCCGGAGCAGCCCAGCTGCCGGAGGCGCCGCCCCGGCCCCCCGGATCCGCAAGACACCTGTCCCCGTAGCTGCACTTACCCATCGCACAAGTCTCTAGCGTGCGGTGCCACCAGTGAGTTCCCGGTCCGTCTGGGTGTGCCCGAAGTGTGCCCGAAGTACGTCTGTGCTGTCTGCCTGGAATGCCGGCCCGGTAAGTGGTGTGTATACGAGATGTGATTTAACATGTTCGCCAACTTATATTTATTGTAGATCGACCTCGCTTTCGCTGGGGCGAGGGCAGCTGCAGGGCCCGCACATGCGACGCAGGGTCCAATTCATGGAGAGCCCCTACGCGCCTCCGGCGGCTGGGGCGCTGCCCCAGACCCCGCTGCTCGTCTTGCTGCGCTCGACTCGGGCCTGTCCTAGGACCAGGCGCTTGCACAGCGAGCAAGCGGGTCCGGGAGCCGGAGGCTGACCCGTGGGTCCGGCAGCTGGGGCGCTGCCCAGACCACGCTGCTCGTCTCGCTACGCTCGACTCGGGTCTGTCCCCGTGGGCAGGCGCTCACGCAGCGAGTCCGGGCGCGCCCGGCCGCTGTCGGCCAGTTCCTCCGGGAGTGGCCCGACTCGAGCGCAGCGAGAGGAGCAGCGGAGTCCGGGGCAGCGCCCCGGCCGCCGGAGGCATGACCGGCTCGACTCGTGCTGTCCCGCCCGCTGGAGGGGTGGCTATGGACGGAGAACTAGCCAGCGGTTGGTGCTGCTGGCCGACGTAGCAGAGCGGGTGAGATGTGGTGCGGGATGTGGGGAGAGGAGTAGCCGGCGTGGAGTATTCAGGGGCCTGCCTGGCTGGGGACTAGATTGGGAGATGCAGCCGGCGGCCAGCGTCGGCGGTTATCAATCGGGCTACGGCCGCTATGCACATTCCATCCGGCGCACACTGGCTTGTTCCCAGTCGCGTCCCTGAGGGTTGAGACAGGCCCCGGCTCTGCTCTGGCCTGTGTCTAGTTCCGGCTCCGACCAGCTCCTGGGAGTGACGCTCGCACTGCGAGCACAACAGGTCCGGGCAGCTTCCGGCCGCCGGAGGCACACCCGCTCCCCTGTCCGCCCAGCGGCGCTTGCTCACCCCACCCCCGGCCAGCGCCGATCCGCCGTTGGGAGAATGAGATCCTGTGCATTTGGGCTCGTGATGGAGGATTGCAAGCGGAGTAGGCACGGCGCTGGGCCTATATAAACGCAGACAGGGGGTTCCGAAAAAAAATATGAGATAGAGCTGATAGAGCTGATATAGCAGTTAGCAGAGAGGCTGTTTGAGGTGTGTTCTGAGAACTGTTCGCTGGTATTGTAGCTGGTGATTGGTTCTGTTAGTGCGCTTGGATTGGGTTTCTGCTGGCTTTGGGTTCTCAGTGGGTGGTCCAGAGTGGAACGGGGAGAGACATCGGAATCAGCAGGCCGTTGAATTATTGAAGACTTTCTCACATTACTAGAGAGTCGCTGCTCATTACCAGGCATTACCGGAGAATTGTTAGAGCATTAGTAGAGCATTGCTGGAGCATTGCTTGAAGCAGAGTTGAAGCTCAGTCAAACATACGAGCCTGTGTACTCTTGGTGCTAGGTTGGTCTTGGTCTTGACCTTGGTTGATCTGGGGCCCGGTTCGAGCCTTGTCAATGCCAACACCATTGTACAGCTGATTCCACAGTTCATTTCTCATAGCTTCTTCTTCTTCTTCTTCCTTCCTCTGTCATCATCGGTCAAGTGCTGGTACAATGAGCGCTGGCGGCGCCGTCAGCTCCAGCAGCAGCCAGGCCAACAACAACAATAGCAATAATAATAACAATGGCAAGAGCGACAATAGCGCGACCCACAATCACAGCGGCTTTCGAAACAACAGCTACAGCAGCGCCAGTGGCAGCGGTCTAGCCCGTGGACTGTCTCACTACCACGGACATGGCTCTCACGGGCATGGCAGTGGTCATGGACACGGAAGCGTTCATGGACACGGCTCTAGTCATGGTCATGGGAGTACCCATGGTTATGGCTATGCTCACAGCGCTGGGGGCCATAGCGCTTCAGGCCACACAGGAGCACACATAGGAGCGAACACTGGCAGTCATGTCATCAATGGCCATATACATTCCCACGGCCAGGATAGCACTGACCTGATGGGCTACTCGCTAGTCGACTCTATGAATGCGGGCTCCAGTAGCAATTCTGGACCTGGATCCGCTTACAAGCAGCGGAGCTCGTCGCTGGTAGGCGAAAACGGCATGCTCATGGAACTCGACCCCGAGGCTGCTCTGATTGCGGCCGACAGTGCTCTGACCGCTTCGGAAGCACTGGCTGTCAGTGGATGTGCTTCCACACTCCACAGCGAGCCCGGTTCGCCCCTACGGAGTCATCGTAATAGCTACTTGTTTGGTCCTAATAAGTCATTTCTATCGAGCCTGGCTGAGGAGAACTCGACCATTGCCTATAACAACGCGCCGAATTTTGCCGATTTCGATAGCAAGTTCGGCAACAGCCTCCCCTCGTGTGCTATCTACGAGACAGATAACGAAGACGAGGAGCTTTTAAGCGTTGATGTCGACGATGCTCCCCCAGCTGCTCGTGCTGGATCCGTGGCTGGATCTATCACCGGCTCTATTCCTGGCCTGTATGCGGCCGGCTCAGTACCCGGCTCTTTTGCTGGTTCCTATGCCGGCTCTTACGCTGGCTCATATCTTGGCTCTCACGCTGGGTCACATGCTGGCTCCTATGCTGGGTCGCGAGCAGGATCTGTAGCAGGGTCTGTGGCGGGCTCTATTGCTGGCAGTGATTACATGATGCATCACCAGTTCTACACCCCAGAAGCGCCTAATCTTCACAATCTAGCGCCCGAGATTCTGTCGCTGATTCTGCAAGAGGTCATGCTACAGGCGCCCTCAGGCACAGGTCCCTCGGCTCTAGCGCGCATCCTGACGACCTGCTTTTCCATCTATGATGTTGGCATTCCTGTGCTGTACCGCCGAGTATCGTTTCCCAAGCCACACACTTTTGACAAGTTCCGCAAGTCGATTGAAAAGTCTGGCTATGGTATCCTGGTTCGAGCCTTTGATTTCAGCACCTTCACCAGCGTCGGACTGGGCCGCACGGGCAAAATGATGATGGAAATCCAGATGGTCACTGCTTCCACCATCCTCAGCGCCTTGGAAATGTGCCCTAATCTGCACGAATTCTCCATGGCCGAGTCAATTGACATGGATCTCGACTCAAGAATCATCAACCATCTGTTGGAAAATACTCCTCGTCTCGAAGCCATTGATTTCACCGGTTCCACCAGCAAGCCCGGCTTTATCCACGCTCTGGAGCACTCGATTTTCTCCTTTGAATCCCACTTCATCGAGAACCTCACCAAAATCTCTTTCCATGCCTGCTCCACTGTTTCTCAGGAAACGTTTGGCCGCATATTCCCCAAACTCTGTAACCTGACTCGTATTGATCTCACGCATACTCAGGTCACTTCAGATGCTCTGCTCTCTCTGCCGCCTACTGCCAAGTTGACCCACTTGTCCCTTGCCAAGTGCGTGAAGTTGACCTCGCACGGGCTCTTAAAATTCCTCCTTCTGCACCCGGCCACTCGTAAACTCGAGTGGCTTAATCTCATGTTCGACGTCACCAAGCCATCGCCGCTATCTCTCAAGGATTTTGACACCATAATCCACTATCTACCTCGCTCTGCCAACGCCAAAATCAGATACCTCAACCTGTCGGGCCTGCCAGTCAAAGAATCGCATCTCAAGTCGCTGTCTCAATTGACGTTGCTGGAATCACTGTCTTTTGGCCACGCTGACATACCCATTGACAAGTTGTCCAAATTCCTGACTCTGCTGCCTCATCTGAAAGTGGTCGACCTGACTGGCAACCCCTATCTCAGCCTATGGGCCGTGCAGGGAAGCACCGCGCTGTTCAATGCGAACCCGAACATTGATATTTTCGAGTTTTCGGCCGACATGCTGATCAAGCTCAAGGGAATCAACATCCCAGGCTTCGATATCGAAATCGGCAGAGCCCGCCGAGGCTGGATCTACCGTAAAGTCAGAGCTTACGAAGACCTCAGCGCCGAGGCTCCCAGTACAAGCTCGTTCTCAGAGAGCTCCTCTTCGCTGACACCGAACTCGCCCTCCAGAACGGGCTTTTCCTTTGCCAACTTCGCGCAAGAACGTCTTCGCCAGCGCTCCGTGTCGCCTCCGCTGGGCATCAACGGCCCTATCTCCAACACTCACCAAAGCAGATACGGACAGTACAAGTTCCACGCCCCGCCACCCACCACGCCATTCCTGCACATCGAGCAGATGCCCGCCTGGGAGGTGGCCTCGCGCAAAATCAACATGTCGGTCATCAACGTCGCCGGCACCGCCATGGATGACGCCTGCGAACTGCGCGGCATCTACGCCTACTACGGCTACCACATTTAATTTATTAGCATCTGCCATTTAACTAATTGCATTCTCTTCTCCCTTGCCACTGGCTCCAGGCTGTGCTTCCGGCCGCCGAGGCGCTGCCCCAGACCCCCAGCCACCGGGGGCGGGGGATGCCTCCGGCAGCTGGGGCGCTGCCCCAGACCCCGTCGTGCTCGCTTCGCGAGCGTCGCCCCCGGTGGAAGGGCCCGACTCGCGCGCAGCGAGAGGAGCCACGGGGTCTGGGGCAGAGCACCAGCCACCGGAGGCATCTGTGCCGCGACCGATTAATTATATTAAATGGGACAACACACTGGTGGTGTGGTGTTTCTCTGTGCCGCGACCGGTTAAATGTATGAAACACGTACCTGTGCCGCGACCCACTTCATATGAGAAATATTTAATTGGGTCGCGGCACAGACTCGACGCATAAATGCCCGGACGCGGCGCACAAGCCTTTCTGTTTACATTTAATGCACTATCACGTTTGTATATTCATACAAGTGGAATATGGCGAAACTGGCTGATATATACAAGCTCGATCTGCCAAAGATAGCCAGTGTGGAGTTTCCTGGCAGGGTCCAGAACCCGGACAGGGCCATTGCCATGCTAGGCGGGTCTCCCGAAATCGAAAAGGTATGTTGAGGTTGGTTGGTGAACATTCAATGCTCAAGCGAAACTAACGTTACATAGGCAGTCTCTACAAAAGGGTCTCTCGAATTGAGGTTTAGAAAAGGAGATCCGTTTGAGCATCCGATTACCTCAAGGAGTACCAAGTATGAAAATATTGTCCTAAAGGTCAGTATCTCCAGGAAGATGCTGGAAGCCGCTGACGGGGATATCAGGAAGGCATTACAATTGAGCAAAAATGCTTACAGGGCGTCGCCGGTTTATATTTCGGCAAACAATTTCAGATTCAGAGAGATGAGCGATTTTCAGTATACCACCATTAACTCTCCTTTTGCGCAACGAGTCAAAGGTGCAGTGCTAGAGGGTGATTACGACAGGATCAAAGAGTTTGAAGTGGAAGGTGCTATGCCCATTGAATCTGAGCAAATTGATGCCATGCCTCCCCCTGTGTTTTCGCAGGTGGTGTATCCGTATAACTATGCCTATCGCCAGAACCCGGCAATTGCTGTGGTCGATGATGGCACTGGCGAAGCTAGGCTGGTCAATACCACGGCAGCTCTAAAGCTTCAATCGGTTTTGGCTGGATGGAACGACGCAGTGCCCGAAAAACCGAGCAGCAGTCTGCAGCCACCGTTTGGCCAGCTCCAGGACTGCATTATTGAGCTGAAAAAGCTGTTTGATGAAAGACAGTTCTGGACTCGTGTTGCTCTGGAATCTCTGTTGACTGAAGAGAGTAGAAAGTTTCTTCGCAGGGCGCTGCCATATGTGTCGTATGCTATTAAAAGTGGGCCCTGGAGAGGTGCCTATGTCAAGTATGGAATCGATCCCAAATCGTCGGTGGAGTATGCTAAGTACCAGGTGGAGCATTACCGAATATTGACAAACAAGGAAGTGCGCTCGATGA
This sequence comes from Sugiyamaella sp. yHKS617, assembly GCA_030580325.1. Taxonomy (NCBI): domain Eukaryota; kingdom Fungi; phylum Ascomycota; class Dipodascomycetes; order Dipodascales; family Trichomonascaceae; genus Sugiyamaella; species Sugiyamaella sp. yHKS617. The sequence continues at coordinate 52,592 of JAKTSR010000062.1, read as the reverse complement.
GAAGAGAGTGGGAAAAGGGCACTCTAAAAGACTCTGGGGTCAAAAAAATCGGCTGGGTAGGGAGTAATCAAGATACACTGTCTGAAGTCACTAGTGAGAAGAAAGATACAGATGCCACACGACCACAGGGAGAAAGAATTTACACTTTTGATGGTGAACGGTTGCCATTGTCGATGATGATACAACTAATTGATGTCATAGATCCCCAGCTAGAAGGTTTGTTGTCTTCTGCCAGACTGAAAGACGAGTGCGACCGAGATTACGGCTGGTACAACAGTGAAGATATCAGGGTCATAAGGAGAGTGTTGCGAATAAAACTCGTGGCAGCCAAAAACAAGGAGTTCATTAGTGAGGAAGCTCTCGAGAATATTATAAATGAGCAGAGAAAGTTTGTTACTGGTACCAAGGACAAGGAGCGATTACTAGAGAATGGTGAAGATGAGGCAGATGCTCACGAAGAAGAGGAAGAAGATGATGATGACGATGACGACACGTCTAGGATGATTGGCGAGTCCGCGGTTCTGAGTAGGCTGGCTAGCCAGGTTGAAGGTGGGTCTGAAAAGCTGAAGGATCTGTTTGGCTATGTGCAGCAGGGTGGTGACAATGAGTACGATGGTTACAGCTTAATGGAGGACGAAGACGAGGAAGAAGAGGAGGAAGAGGAGGATGATGGAGACGGAGAGTAGATGCTTGTGTCGTGGCTAGGTTTATTTATTTGTATTTGTAATGTGTTGCTCTAGCTAGCAGAAGAATTCATCAACTCTCTGGTAACGGAAACGGAAACGGACGCGAGACGAGAACTTTTCTTGTGGTTTATTTATTGTATTTGCGATACGATACACAGGGTATAGATATATTGTTCATTCTGTTGTACATCTGTTCTACATTCTATTGTATTTGTGATACACAGTTGTAGATATATTATTGTACATTCTATTGAAGATTCTAATGTACCTTCTACTGTGTTTGTGCTACGCAGGTATCGATGTATTATTATATTCTATTGTATATATTGTGTTCGTTGTACACAGATATGTATACACATATGCCATATTATTCTGCATACAGTCCAACCCCCACTCCTCCGCTGCACGGCCGTTCAGACCAACATTTAACGTTCAACTGATTGCATCAGATATGCAGCACACGTCCTCCAGGCGTAGCCGTACAGGAGAGGTCGTTCCCGGAACCTAGCGTGTAGCAGCCGTCCATACACCACTTACATAGGAAATGAGATAACTACCGTAAACGAATTGATAATAGAGCGGTGCCTGGCAGACCACATACAGTAGACACAGCACGGTTGGCCGTTTGTGATCAGTACAGTCCCAGCTCTGAGTAGAGCTCGATCTTGTTTTGCTTGTTTTGTCCATATTGGTTGCTACTCGTGTCGGAATCAAATCAATTGGGATCCTGAAGCCGGGAGTCAAGCGTAGAGGCGGCACACATAATTTAAATTAGGTGAAACCGCCACTAGTGTACGAGTTAGGTATTGTGTGGGAGACGAGTAAGTGGAAGACGAGTAAGTCGCAGGATGAGAGTGTATTTAGTGGGCTCTGGGTAGCCTGGATTTGCTCCAGGCGGCCGGGATTGTAGAAAATGGGACGGATCACATAGCTAACAGGAGACAGATCTGTAAATAGTAGCCATGAGTGGGTTTTCGGATCTGACTACAAATCATCGCAAGGGCAGCACAGGAGGAGGTGGCAATGGACTGACAGCAGGCGGTTTGACGGTTGGCGGATTCGGCTCTGCTATTGGAAGCACTGATGGAGGCCCGATTCTGTCGCCACGCAGCGGGTCCAGCATCCTGAATGGCGTTGGCAACGGAGTTGGGACATCTTACACAAACAACGGCTCGAATGGCAGCAGCATCTCTAGTCCGTTAAATCAACCATACATGCCGCTTATACAGAGTCCCACGCTATCGGTTGGCTCTGCCAAGCTGGCTGGAGCAGCAGCCAACGCATGGGACAGGTGGTCACAGGCTGGCGATGATAATGCCACTGCCGGCAGCAGTAGAAATCGAGGGTTATCCTGGGATGGCCGGATCATCGACGGCATTAACACGGGCGGAGTAGCCTCGAATAGACGCACCAGCGCCGTGACAGAGCCGGCAGGTATCGTGAGTGCCAGCTCTGTGTATGGACTGTCACCGGGGCTATCCAACCTCACGCTGTCTCCATCGAGACCAAACATTAACCTTGCATCGTCCTCATCGCCAAGAATCGAGGATCAGTATTTCGCATATGAATCTAGAAAGACCCTCACTGGCAGCATTGGTGCCGGCGACGTTGAATTGCCAACTTCGTTCAGGAATCAGCCCAAGTCGCCGCCTTATTTTGTCCAGAGCCAGAGCCAGAGCCAGAGTCAGAGCCAGATCCAGCCACTGTCTCAGAATTCTCCTCTCAGTCTGCGAGACAGGCTGGCCCAGATTGCTGAGGCTACGAGAGAGGCTGAATTGCTCGCTCAGCAGCAGTCCATCTTCTCGCAACCCACTTCTAAGTCTGCTCTGAGCTCTCCTTCCTCTACTTCTGGCAAGGTTTCGATGGATACCAGCAGCACCAACTTGCCTCTGTTTGCATCTCCTGGGGCAGGCATTAGCGTTTTCGACAGTACCAGTTCTGCCAATCATTCAGGGAGCCATTCAGTGAGCACAGCAACAAATGGAAGTACTAGTGGCAGCCTTGGTACCGCAACGCCAGTTTACTCGGCCACCCCCAACGTGGTTCCTACTTTCTCCGAGAAACAGTCTAGATCGAGTTCCTTCAGTTCTGCGTGGCACAATAATATCAGCAATGAAGAGACAGATCTCCACTTAGCATCTTCTCAAGCCCATCAAACGGGCAAACCGCCTTTTCTCTTTTATCCTCCACAACCAGCACCGGCTGCACAACCACTGGCGTTCCAGTCCCAGTTTGATCCTAATAACGAAGTAGCTACCGAGTTTGTTGACTACCCGTCTTCTGCTTGGTCGAAGCCCAATTCTGCCACCGCCTCGGGTGCTGGAACACCTCCCTTGAGATCGGATTCTCAAGGCTCAGAGCAAGGCAGTGTTTTACGGCACCAGTTCCAGCAGCAGTTTATTCCATCTTCCGTTGCCAAGTATCCTGCTCCCTCTAGAGGGAGCAACTCGTCCTACGCGTTGTCATCAGGATTTTTCCGCCCCTTTGAGCCAACCAACAACTCGGCTGTGGCTGATAGCTCCGCCATATTCGACCCTTCTTTTGTTGGAGGAGTACCTCAGATAAATGCAAAGAACCAGAATATTCAGCAGCAACTTCCCTTGTCAAACGCTCAGCAACCGTCGGTTACGCCACAGCCGCAGTCGCAGACTCAGACCCTGACAGGGGCTCAATCGCAGCCATCAGCTCAGCCACAACACTACCACCACCAAACAAGAGCTTCTAAGCGCAATAACGATCATATGCCATCGTCTGTTCGCTCGCCCCTTCTAGAAGAGTTCCGAAATAACAAAAACAAAAAGTTCGAGCTGAAAGACTTATACAATCATGTCGTTGAGTTCTCGGGAGACCAGCATGGCTCAAGATTCATTCAGCAACGTCTTGAGACGGCCTCTGCCGAGGAGAAGGATGTGATATTCAATGAAGTTCGACCTCAGTGTTTACAATTGATGACGGATGTTTTTGGTAATTATGTGATACAGAAATTTTTCGAATTAGGCAGCCAGCTGCAGAAAACAGTTCTAGCTAAACACATGGAAACGCACATTCTTGAATTATCGCTGCAGATGTATGGTTGCAGAGTGGTTCAAAAGGCTATTGAACATGTTTTGCTCGATCAACAGACGAAGCTTGTGAAAGAGCTCGATGGTCATGTTCTGAAATGTGTTAAAGATCAGAATGGTAACCATGTTATTCAGAAGGCCATTGAGCGAATTCCTGCTGAGAATATTAGTTTTATTTTTGACTCGTTCCACGATCAGGTCTATCAGCTGGCAACACATCCTTACGGATGCCGAGTGATTCAGCGCATGCTGGAGCACTGTGATGAGCCCGCACGACGCGTTTTACTCGACGAATTGCATACTTACACAACTTATCTGGTTGAAGATCAATATGGCAACTATGTTGTTCAGCATGTCATTGAACATGGTCAACCGGAGGATAGAGCAAGGGCAATCGCAATTGTGCGTGATTCGTTAGTGACGTTTTCCAGACACAAATTTGCGTCCAATGTGGTTGAAAAGTGTGTTTTGTTCGGCTCAGAATCTGAGCGAAGTGAGTTGATTGATGAAATCCTGAAAAGTCGCCCAGATGGCAGTTCGGCCGTGGCCTTGATGATGAAAGACCAGTTTGCCAACTACGTCATTCAGAAGCTGTTGGAGGTGAGTAAAGGCGAGGATTACGACCGACTGGTAAATGCCATCAAACCACAACTTCATTCACTAAAGAAATATACCTATGGAAAGCACCTTGTCTCTATCGAGAGATTGTTGTTCCCGGAAGACTATGCTGTCAGTTCGTCAGGCTCGAATGGCCAGAAGAAGAACGGCGGCGCCGTTGCCTCCAAACGCTAGAAACTGTGTTGTTTTTATTGTACATTCTTTTACTTCTTTACTATGGCTTCATCCATCTAATAACGAATTGTATATATATATATAGAAGTGTAAATTTTATACATTTTATTGCCAGTATATCCAATAGCCGCCGGACCGACTGCAGCCGCGCTTATCCCCAGTAAGGTATGTTCCAAATTGTGGAGAAGTTATACAAGCATAAGTCATACCTTATATTTAATTATTAAATTAAAATCAGTAAAGCTACCACAATGACTAGTTTTGCTCACGCTTTACCAATCAATGGCCAGTGGAAGAACCAGGTTACAGACTGGTTGACGGAAGACGTTCCTTCTTTTGATGTGGGTGGATTCGTAGTGGGTGATGACGAGAAAACGGCCACTGTCTGGTGTAAACAAACAGGAGTTCTAGCTGGGGTGCCTTTTGCTTCAGAGGTTTTTCGTCAATGTCAGGTTCAAGTAGAATGGCTGTATGAAGAGGGTGTCCACATCGAAGTATCGAAAGGAAGTAAGATTGCAGTAGCTAAGCTCAAGGGCCCAGCTAGAAATCTCCTTCTAAGCGAGAGAACTGCACTAAACATTCTGGCTCGGGCCTCGGGCGTGGCAACCAAAAGCCGGAGGCTGCTTGAACTTGCTCGTAACAGTGGATACAAGGGTACTATTGCTGGCACCCGGAAGACCACTCCTGGACTTCGACTCGTTGAGAAGTACTCTATGGTGGTCGGTGGAATTGATCCTCACAGGTATGATCTATCGTCCATGGTCATGCTTAAAGACAATCATATCTGGAGTACAGGCTCGATTACCAATGCAGTGAAAAGTGCCAGGAAAGTCGCCGGATTTGCCATGAAAATTGAAGTTGAATGCCAATCCGAGGCTGAGGCTGACGAAGCCATCGCCGCTGGAGCTGATGTAATCATGTTAGACAACTTCACTGGCGAAGGACTGAGAGTAGCAGCTGCTTCAATCAAGAGTAGATGGGCCGAAAAGGGCGTTTCTGGATTTCTTCTTGAATGTAGTGGAGGACTTCGAGAAGAAAATATTTCTGGCTACCTTTCCGATGACATCGATATCTACAGTACCTCCTCGGTCCACCAAGGTACCGGCGTAGTTGATTTTTCCCTAAAAATCGACCATTAGCATTAGTAATAGCAGAGAATTTATAGAGTCCTTACTCAATCTCCATTACCGTTTTTTTTTTTTGCGGTACCGAAACTTCTGACAAAGGATCATGGATCAGTAGCGACGGCAAGCAAAAAGTTGTATGAAAAATGCAATAATAAATATTATACTATGAAAAGACTATGTATAGCCTGAGAAATCAAGTGATCTCAACAACGGTAGATCTGTACCTTTGTCGTTGTCAGGAATAAAGGCCACAGCAGGAGTAGATGAGTTCGTATCGGACGCTGCTTCTAGACTAGGAGTTCCTGGGCCTAACTGTAGCTGGTCTAGGAACGAGAGACCTACGTCACCAGCAGCCGAACTGGTGCTAGTTGTATGTCCTGTCTCTTTACTTTCAGAATTCTGCCCCTCATTCTGCTGAGATTGTTGTTTCTGCTGTTGCTCAAGCTCTTCACGCTGTTGAGCAATCACCCTGTCATGCAATTGATTGATTTGCTGCAATCTGTATCGCCAGTTAGACACATACTGACCTCCAGAGTGGTACACAGTTGCAAATTTTGAAGCAACAATAGCGAGATTGCGGACAAACACAGCCAGAGAGTGCTCTGAAACAACCTTGACATTACAGGCAGCAAAAAGATCCGGTAGGCCCTCTCTTTTATAAATGCGAACCTGGTAAAAGTTTTTCGTCGCAAATTCCGGAGTCCTCTCAGACATGTTAAGAATCGAGTCTAAACCATTAGACTGAGGTGTGATAACAATATTGATGAAATTGAACTGACTTTTAATGGTATCAAATCGAAATGGCAGACCTGATTCATCATAAAAGATGGAGATATAGTTGTTACCGATATGTCTCTTCTTGCTCGAAATGCTCGTATCTTGAGGGTTCGCCGGGGACGGCATCATAGTTGTCGTATGGAATATCATCTGAGTAATCTTGTCGCTCCACGAATAAGCATACTGCCCATCAACATCCATTTCTGTATCTAGACCACCAGTGTATATGCTACGGTTGCCTTTAAGTTTAACCAGATGTCCTATATTGCTCAAAAACATTCTGTAGCTCTTAGAGCCGGTTGAGTTGGCTAGAATCTCCTGTTCGCTTGTTTGACCCAGGCCGATGTAAAGAATGCCAACTTTATGAAAGTCAACAACCGGTGCTCTATCAATGGAAGAAATCGCTCGAACAGTCTGGGGATCGTCATTCAGAGGAATTGGATTATGATCGCTATGAATATCATTGGGAACTAGCAGTTGAAGTAGATAGTAGCTGGGCGAAAACATCACCGGCAGCTGCTGCTCGCCGGGAGAAAAGGGTCCGTTCAGATTGATACTATCTCGAACCCATTTGGGCACCATTTTATCATCGGGTTTCATATTCAACAACGATGTACCTGTAGGACGACGAACGATGATCCTACTAGAGCCGGTAAATCGATTAGTCTCAATGGATATTATGCTCTTCCCGTATATCCAGCTTTTTGATAGCACTTCTGGATCACTCATCGTACTATTGAAGGAAGATTGCAAAATAAGATCAACGTCAGAGTACGAAAACCTTGATATCAAATCTAGCGTCGCTAGGCTCTGCTCATCAATATCATCCATTCGACCGTCAGCCAGTATCAGATTCCTAGTTATAAAGGTAGCCATATGACGACGGTTTGACAACTTGATAGTCAGAAACCAGCTAGAGATTGTACTGTACGCGAGTGCCAATAAATACTGCGACATTGTCCTATCCGATTCTTCAACTTGGCTCTTCTGAGTCAGATCATTAGCATGCTTGATGTAGGTGAACGCCATAGCAAATACCCGCTTATACTCATCCTGGGTGAAATTATCAGTGATCCAAGGAAGCCTAGACAAGGTTATCAAGAATTCCAATATATGAGGGCTGGACAATGTCGTTGTAATTTTCGTTTGAAATTTGGCGAAAATTTGACCCAAAAATTTCTTGATAGATAAAGGACATTCATAACAACAAATCACCAAAACATGAATACAAGGAACTGCCGTCCGTTCCCACGAGGACAATCCAAGTACCAGCGCCTGGACAATGTAATCGTAGTCTGTCTTGCTGAACACATCGTTAAACGGTAACAGCAAGGACAAAGTCAGAATTTGCAACACCATAATATCATGCTTAGAAACGTCAGAAGGTAGAATAACACTGGGAGGAAGCTTTGAATTGGAAATTTGATCGCAGAAGAATTTTCTCAAGCGGAGAATCTCACCGTTACAGCCACTAAACAATTGAGTATTAGCCAACTGAAGAGGGAAATGGGCCCAAATAAAGGAATATATCTCCCAGCCGGCACCAAATTCCATAACATTCGCAACCAGATCCAATAGAACGGTAGTGTCGATTTCATATTCTCTGCTGGTTAGCTTACCACTACTGTGAAAATCGATCTCTTGACCAGGCAGCAGCCGTTTTAAAATGGGTGATGGGTTGTTCAATTTACCTTCAAGATAATCAACGTCATCGGGATAAGACCAGACTTCAGACTGAGGTGACACCGTGGCAGTATTCACAGAAGTCCCGGGAGCTGCAACTGTCCCTGAACGTACGCTGGATGACGCTGAAGAAGAGGCTTCCTCAGCTAACGTAGTGGAACCATTTGTATGACCAGACTTGGGGTGTACTTTTCCCACTCTTGCCGCGGGAATTTGACCGTTGAGAGGATTGGTTAGATAAATGTGATTAGAACCAGTACTCCGAATACGAATCAAAACTCTGGCAGCTTCTATAAATGCAGGTGGTTCATTAATGGATTTCTGGCAGATGGCAACCAGATTAAAATACAAATAACGCGAGCGGCGAGGAAGTGTTCGAAAGACTCGTACAAACAATTGGGCAATCGCTCTTGCAATGAGCTGGCGTTTTGTTGATCTTGTGGCCGAGTTAGCCCATTGATGATGGTGATGTAATGCTGTTCGGTGATGCACATTCATAGTAATTTTGGTGACATTAAACTGGCGCATCAAGATCTCAGATATCTGTACAAACATCGGATAAGTACAATCCTGACAAATATAGAGGTAGAGTTCAATCAAACCCTTCATAGTATCGGCATCGACATAATCCTCGTCCATGATGGAGAAAACTCTTTCAATGACATCATCAACCAGCACCCTCTGCTCACTATTTCCCAAGATATATATTATTTTGACGATTTCCAATATCTTAATGCGAACAACGGATGTCCAGTGGGGATCGAAGAAGAAATTGATAAGTAGGGTGTCAGTATTCTCGATCCATGACGTCGACATGGGGTTACAATAGTGCATGTTAGCAAAGTGATCAATGATTACCAGGGCCGTGTCCTGGTCCAAGTATGGGCACATATCGATAAAAAAATCTATGACAACTTCATATGGGCCCTTGAATTTCTTCGATTTTAGCAGGTCAGAGAGCAGATGAAAGAGTGAGATAAATGAATCGAGTATTTGTGTGACTGTGTCGTTGTTGTTTGTACTATTGCTGCCACCGGCACTCACAGCAGAGCTTCGTCTTGACTTCTGCTCTACTGATGTGGTCCTACTGACTTGGTAGATAATTTCAAGAGGAGAGTGCGTCTTTGATTCCCACAGTTCATATCCGATGCAATCCGAAGTATGCTCATCAGCTAACAAGTCATATATAGATCGACAAATTTCCAAACTATGGCGGAGACTCTCCACATCCAGAGATTTTCGGTACGCATGCAGAACCCTCGTCATGGGAATAACATGGGGTCCAATATGGGGGGCCAGACTGGGCTGTTTGAGCTTGGTCCCACTATTACCACTTTCCTCACCGGAATTTTCTTGCTTGCTCAGCAGTTTCTGAAGGAACCTGGCAGCACCTCTCATGGTGTTTGAATTAACTTCCTTCCTATGTGTATTCTCGAGAATTTGACAGAGATGAGAAATAGTGCTGTTACCCAAATGACTGTGGGCCAGGTTGAGCACACATTCCCATACTTTGTCAGAGAGAGATTCTACTGTCATGCTAATACCACAGAGAATTTCGAGGATATTTCGTAGACTGTTCATAGGAATCAGCCCATACACCATGACTGTGTTTATGAGTTCACAAATCAAGCTGATATCATCAACATCAGATGTCTTTCTCGCAATTAATGTAGCCTCCTTCAGGATGACTTCCAAGTCGCCCTCGTCGTAAGCAGCAATGCTGAACCTTAGAGTATTGATAATAAATTTCATCATATCATGGAAGTTCTGCTCCATCGAAGTCCCCCAGGGAAGAGTAATGTCCTTCTTCCTTCCGATGCGAATTTCCTGCGCTTCACTGGCAAGTCGTTTCAACCAACTCCACAACACCCTGGGTAAAGCATACCCAGACTGACTCAAGTCCAACAGATCTCTTCCGTTGTTTGTGAGGGTCTGCAAACAGTCCAGCTGAAGATCAAAGTCCTCTAAATTACTATGCTTGATGATTGCTTTGTAATAGGATATCCTCACACCAATGCTTCTTTCGTCATGAGCGATGCAGGAATTCATCAATCGCAGACCTGCTCTTCGAGCTTCGGTCTGGTGACTGCTGGAGATGAGATAACGCGCATTGTACCAAATCTCCGGTATACTAGAGACAGCATTTTCTTCAATTGAAGCCCGAATTAGCTCCGCTGCTTTGATTTTGTCACTGATACTCACAGCGTTTGCGGGGGCATTCAATTTGTCTAAGAGCTGGTCTAAATCTGCTGCTCCTTCGACCACCGCAGGTTGTATGCGCGCCTTGATTGCTGCTGGAGAAGAGCCTCCGCTGCCTCTAAATGTCTTACTTAACGTCTTAAGGACATTCTCCAAACCAGAAGAGGTCGACATTTCTGAAATCAGTTAGATATCAAAGTATTGTCAGCACTGGGCTCATTAGAACTTACTCTAGACAGCCGGCCGAGCGGCCCTGCTAGTGGTTATCGATCAACAGCTCAATTCAAATAAAATGAATAACCAGTTTCAAGCTGGCACCAGGTCAACCTTGTGCGCCCAATAACTGAAACCCCTTCAATCCCAGTCTTCTCGAGTAACTGACAGTTCGATGTTTAGTCCCAGAGATCTGGTAGTCGCTAGACACACTACGGGCTACAGCACAGCCGGGTAAACAATCACGTGACTTGAACAAGATTTATCAATGGTATCTATAACGGCTTGCTAGTACTAACTGAATCAGGGAAGAGGTGTATTTTCAGATTGCTTTCTGGGACGATTCACAATTCTGATTTCGACTCGGACAGATCTGTGAGCAATCTTCAACGCAGGGATCATGCAGGTCGCACACAGGCATTAGATGAATTGTTTTCTTTCCCACAAAGCTCCAATAGTTATATGTCAAACGCAAGAGATATATAATTGTTGAAATTTTCAACTAGACAGGCTCTAAGGCTGTCGGAATGCAAACATAAATACAGAGGAGGTGTAACAATCTTCTGCCTGCACCTGTTGAGATGCGATAATAGATCGAAATTAATCGAGTCCTCGGCGTAACATTTGCTGTTCTTGACACAGACAGCTCTGTCTACTACAGATTCTGGTTTAATGTCTTGCCTCGTCACGACCATGAGGTGTCGTTGTTTATCCTTCCCCTGATTTTTCCGGCTGCAGGAACGCCTCGCCGCCCAAGCTGTATGCCTACTATAAAGAGAATGAACTACAATTTGGGGGCGGAACTGAGACTCAGGATATCTCTGAACAAAAGTTAAGCCGGTGGACGTTGATTTTAAGGGGTAAGCTGATGAGTCGGCTGGAATTCCAAGGGGAGTCGACATCCGATATCGGAATGAACTGCTGTCTCAACAGGTAGTAATTTCAGCAGCTTCGATGTTCGGCCAGAAGACATATGAGCCTCGAATGCTCAGCTACACCGACACTGACTTACTTTCACTTGAAAGTGAGGTAAATGAAAGTCCATGTCCCTGGTTCTCACTGAGATACTATAGCTCCTCCGGCGCGCATTATCTGTGACCTAGCTGGAAGATGTTCTGCAACTGTAAACGATAAACCTGGGGTCTGAGCATAACGCCTCAGATCTAGAGCCTTAATCTCAACCCAATAGACTGATATTTTATACTGAGCTACTACTAAACTGTGAAGCGCGTATTGTTACCCTGCCCCAACGCGTCGGGATGAAAAATTACCTGTTTAGGCTTAATTAGAGGCCGCGCCAAGAGCGCGTAACCTCCGCAAAAGCAGTTCAGTCGAGAAACCAGTGTTTCCAGGTCCGTCGTGCGATAAATAAGTAATAGGCTTCTATTGATCCGGTCTAAAACCGTCGTTTGGTGTCCCTGTTTGCTCGATTTTGAAAGTCTCCCGCACAAGTCGCTCCCTGCATATCCCTAGTCAGGGGTAATTAATGTAGCCTGATCAAGGTTAGTCCCCATGTACATTGCCGATAGAGTTGCATCAACAGGTGGACCCAAAAGGCCACAAATCTTATCATTAGAAGGATCTTTCAGAGACGGTTGATTTCGCTAGATCGAGGACAACAAACTTTGATTTGTTCTTTTGCACTTTATTATATCCACAAAGTGACAGCTCATCAGTCGGAAATTGCTGTTTCAGCAGACCCAGATTGTCTGATTGACCTGGAACTGACCCCTTATTACCATACACACATAGTAAGGCGTCGACCCAATTGTTAGTAGGAATTACGAACCTTATCATGGAGGAGGCAATCCCATTCAAACGAACCACCAGTGGCACGACGACCAACCGTCAGTCGAAGCGATATTCGGTTGCTGCTTTATACATGTCCATGGGCGGTGTGGATCGAGATGATGATATCGACGATGAACTGGCCAAAGCTCAGAAACATCTTCGCCAGTTGAAAAGCGACATATCAGAACAATCTAAGCGAAACTTCCTATTGGAGAAAGATGTTCGTTACCTGGACGGGCGGATTGCTCTTCTCATTCAGAACAAGATGAATGCAGAGGAGCAGAAGGATATCGCCTCTCGACTGGAAGATACACCTGAAACTGTTGCCGACGAGTATTTCCCCGACCGGAAGAAGACTGAGCTGTATGGAAATCTCTTTTTCCTGCTTCAATCGGAGCCGAAACATATTGCATTGCTGTGTCGAGTAGTGTCGATGGCCGAGATCGACTCCCTGTTGCAGACTGTCATGTTTACCATCTATGGTAATCAATATGAGCAAAGAGAAGAGCATCTGCTGTTAACGATGTTTCAGGCTGTATTGGCATATCAGTTTGATAATGCTCAGGAATTCAGCTCTCTGTTAAGGGCCAATACTCCTGTTTCTCGAATGATGACTACTTATACCAGAAGAGGCCCTGGCCAGTCCTATCTCCGCTCAGCGCTTTCTGCCAAGCTTAACTCAATTATTGACGAAAAGAATCTCAATCTTGAAATCAATCCTCTGAAGGTATATGAAGAGCTGATAGACATGGATGGTAGTTCTACTCGAAGCAGCAATGAAGAGCAGCCGACCATCACGGCAGAAGAAGCTTCGCGTCACCCCATGGTTCTCGAAATGATAAGACCGCGCCATGTCAAGCTCAAACAGCTGTCGTCCGAACTTCTCGACACCATTCTGTCATCCCTGGATATGGTCCCTTATGGAATCAGGTGGATTTGCAAACAGATCCGTCTGTTGACCAAGAGAAAGTACCCTACAGCCACTGATGCCGCCGTAAGCTCACTCATTGGTGCCTTCTTTTTCCTCAGATTCATCAACCCGGCCATTGTCACCCCTCAAGCTTACATGTTGGTTGACCGTTTGCCATCAGATAATTCAAGACGAGTGCTGACGCTGCTGGCCAAAATGCTGCAAAATCTGGCCAACAAACCGACCTATTCCAAAGAGCCTTACATGCAGAACTTGGCACCGTTTGTCGATGCTAACAAGGCACGGATTAACAACTTTCTTCAAGATCTTTGCGATGTTCCTGATTTCAACGAGTCACTCGAAATGGATCAATATGTGGCCCTGTCTAAGAAGGATTTATATCTCAACATCACCTTGAATGAAGTCTATGGCATGCATTCACTGCTTGACAAGTACCATGAAAAAGTCATTCAGAATGAGAGTTCGCATTTGGGACTTCTTCTATCAGACATAGGAGAATCACCCGGTCTAGTGCCCCGTAATGCAAATGCAAACATGGAGTTACAGCTGTTCAACAGGTGGGAAACGGAAGTTGGTGATGTCGATGGTGGTCCACTTGACTTTCTTCGAGCCGATGTTATCTTCATGGAAGCGAAGTCTCTTATGATCAATATTATTAGAGCATTCCCCCCTGGACATAGTGTCCTTCAAAGACCCCTTGATTTACATAAGATTGCCGATTTTGCGGCAACCACAAACGAGGAAGCTCTGGTCAAACGTGGTATCAAGGCGTTAGATCTCCTGGTTGAAATCGAGCAGGCTGATAGTGATGATGCTGAACTCTTACAAACAGAGGTAGATTCAGAATTAAAACAACTCGGGTCTTTGCAAGAATCAGTAGAAAATGAGGCAAAATCGTTGGAAGATGTTTATCGCATCATCCGTGATCACAACGAATATCTCCGGTCGCAGATTGATACATACAAATCGTACCTGGCAAATGTTAGAATGCAGACTGGTGGGCCACTGGGGGCCGTTCCAAATGGGGGTGGCAAGTCTATTTCAAAAACCAAAATCCCTGTTAAAAAGTATACACCACCACAGCTTATCAAAGAAAATGTGGTCTTAGATTGGAGGCTGCCAGAAACGAGGACGGCGAACATGACATTGTACATTGCTTCGCCTGTTCCAGGAACGTATGTGATTTCGCTGGTATTGAAAGGAAGAGCGGAACCAATATTCACACTCGATTTGAAGCTGGACGATTTATTGGAAATGTCTGCTGACAAGGGCTTAGAGACCTTGGATTTGGAGTGTATAGTGTTCTCCATCAAGCCGCTAGTAGCTCTACTGAAGCGGGACTTGAAGAGAAAGTAAGGGCTTTGTATTTATATTTGAATAGTAGTTAATAATATAACTTTGTGGTTGTACTAGACAGGACTTTGTCGTTTACTAGTCATTCAATAACTAGTCAGAGGATAAATATGCATGGATCGGAGCCGAAGCTGCCAAAGAGATAGCAGATACCGTTGATCCCACCCAAATGCGAGCCTTCAGGGAGACTGTTCTGAGGGCTGAGGAACTATCTAAGTTGCGGTAAAATAAAGGGCAGTTACAAAGACAAATATATGAGCTTTTTATTTTGATAGTAATTCTGCCGTGAAATGGAAATCAATCGAACATGTCACAAATGTGAATAATAGACGTAGGTAGGGCTCTTTCCTTTCTTCGATGGTAGCGGACAAAAGATATTCTTGAAAGTGTTCTCGTTCTATTAACTCTTACACGACATCGGCTCCACGTGGCGTTGGAGCAGCCTAGTAAACTGTTAATTTTTGACAAATATCTTTACTTAACTTAAAATGATACGGACGTGTTTGATCATTTCATCCGGAATTGGTAAACCATCTTTCAAAAATAAGATATTAATATTGCTCTATCTTCACTGAAATATCTGCCGAAGAGGAGATCAGTATTTCTACTTACTTCGGTTCAGAACTTTTTAAGGGCATATATAACTGGGTAAATATTTTCGAGTCCCTCGTGACTGAGACCGCTAGACGAGCCTTAATAGGATATGGATCTTGTTAATCGAGTGAGAAGAAGCATAAAGTGCCAGCTAGCAAAGAATTGTAAGGCAAAATATTATCCAAACTCTCCCCTATAGGACGAGTGTCGTCTGCGAATTGAATAAAAATAGAGACGCCAACAGTGGTAAAAGTTGCGAAGCACCCAGTTAAAGCTGCCAATGGAGCAAGAGAAAGAGAGAAGAAAATAAAAAATTATATATATATAGACAACTGAAGTCTGATCGCTAACGATTAAACAGTTGAAATACGGGAGCGAGTGAGAGCGGGAAAAAGTACTTCTTTCCATGAGCTTCATGTGATTATAAAGTAAAGGACGTAGATGGAAAAAACTGAAAGAAAAATCGCAACCATGATGTTTGTAGAAGGAGAAGAATAGGAACCTAGTCGGGGAACCTAGTCGGGGGTATACGCAAGAGTAATATACGATTCGTGGGTTAACGGCAGAATCAGGGTTCTGTAAAGAGCATACACAGAGAAATCGAGTCAGGGTGTAAAATAGAAAATTTGAAAAGACTACGTTGTTGTAGAAAACAACCTGTCTCTTAGCTACTCAACAATATATTGAGTTTCGCGGGGAATATTGGATGGAGAGCTGGGCATGCTACTCAGAGGGAACAACACGCCCCCGGCGACCGGGGCACTGCCCCAGACCCCGCTGCTCTTGTTGCTACGCTCGAGTCGACCACTCCCAAGATTAACGGGTTGATATAGAAATCACTGCAAGCTGGGTATTGAGAAGCTGGGCAGAATATACATAAAAAATTCGAACCTCTTAGCGAAACTTTGAACGGTGAAGCACAGTACCCCTGATTATCGACAAGCTCCACAGGATCCAATCCAACATTCTGGAAACTAGGAAAAACAAAAGGGTCGCAATTCAAAAGAGAACAGAGAAAAGGAGAAATAGCCAACGAGCTGACGCAAGGTGCACAGAACCAGGCGGAGTGGCCATTTGTTATATCCTTCCAATAACACAGCTGCTTCAGCAAATATCGACAACCGTTAATAGATCCTAGCGAAGGTATTATGAGTAAAATGGTCTCTATTTTCTTCCGGAATATGAAATCGAATTCGATTTCGAGCTTAAGAAATGCCAGATGGCTTTTGTCGGATAACTTAATATATTTATTTCTCTCAACCCCTTTACTCTGTTATTTATATATCAAGAAGAGGGATTTTTTAAATTCCTCCTCCCCGGCACGCCTGCCAATACAGTTCGGACGCTGCTGGCATTTTCGACAAGCAGACCCACCGGCTAAACGATAGCAATAGTATCGCTGGGTCCGAGCACCGGCTCCACCTTTTCTCTATCCAAGACATTTCTGTCTTGTCATATCTCCCAGTTCCTTCCTTTGCCGGCTCCTTTGTTATACTGTCTCTCTGGCCTCACCCCTCCTTTCGGCAGATGCTAGCGGGCTAAATACACAGCCAACTAGGCGCACGCAAACGCACACTGTAGAATAAGCTATACACAATGCACCGGCCTGCAAGCAGAAAACTAGCCTAGCATCGGCCGGTAGCGGAAGTGTTTCTCCTGCTCGCGTCAAGATAGGAGCTAAGCCAGCTAGATCCAGCCAAAGCCAGCCAAGCTAGCTATAGGTCTGCAGACATGGCGTCAAAGCAGCAGCTCCCCGCCGAACATGCATTCCTGAGCCCTATCCCCGGCCAGACCCAAGCAAAAAACCCTCAAATGTACTATGACATAGGCTGGAACTTCAGTGACAAGCTAGCTAGGACTGTCAAATAGTGCATGAAACAGGCAGATTTTCCAGAAATGCTGGCCCTGGAAATCGGCTGAGAATGGCAAGGACCTGAAACCAAATGCGCTGGGTGTGCAGAGGGCCGTGCCGTGTGCTCGAACGCGTCCGCCGAGGGTCAAGAATGTTACCGAATGTTAATGGAGCTAACACGAAGTAACAAAATGTAATTTGTCGTGAGAACATTAAGGGCTGGGGTACGCTGGTGGAAAGCGGTGTACGCATGGGTGATGGCCATATTGCCAGCTCGTTCTGGCAGGCCAGCTGATATGCTTGGACCAAGGAGGATCCCAGCACAAGATCCGGGCGTAGCGCCGAGGGCTTATTTTAGGCATCTATCCTAAGCAGCCACCAGTGCTACTGCTAGCCAGTACCTGTTAACCGTTAATATTGCATTATATACATATGAGTTTGTTTAGCATCAAACTGGCTCGTACAAGTGGGGTCACCAGAGAGCTTACCCTCCTTACCACTCCCGGACCGGGTAACGTTAAGTCGATTCTCCCGAGACCCATGTTTACGCCCAGATCGGGCTACAGCACTATAGAGCAATGTCTAAGAATCCTCTCTTACCCGGCCTGTATCTATTTCCTGCCCCCACCGTGCACACACACGAATCAAATCAGCTGGATTTGTCCGGAGGCTCGTCTGGCTTTGGGACTGCCCCTGTCCCTTACAGAAAAAGAAACACGGCGGCCCACGGTGTTAACAATTAACGGGTGCTTCCACCTCTCGGCCTATAGTTTCAGGTCCGGTCGGGCTCCGCGGGACGGGAACGTGCCTCCGGCGGCTGGGGCGCTGCCCCAGACCCCGTGGCTCCTCTCGCTCCGCTCGAGTCGTTCCCCACAGGCTGGAGTGAGTTGCCGTACCCCCGCCGGAGCATCTCCAGGAGTCTTGCCGGGGTGCACAGGCGATGCTGCAGGCCCACATAGATGTGCCCGTATCCACTCCTGGAATCAGTGTCAAGCTGTAGCCAGTATAGCTCGAACCTGCAGCGCCCACTCACTCCCCCGCCGGGAGCGGCCTTCTCGAGCGCTGCGAGAGGAGCAACGGGGTCCGGGGCAGCGCCCCGGCCGCCGGAGGCAAACCGGACGACCCAGCCCGTGAACATGTACGGATGCCATGTCAGCCTCTGCAGCGAGCAAACTTGGCAGCCGACAGCTGCTGTCTGCCCATCGTTTCCCACCACCAATCGCCTGCCGCACTCCTGTTCTCCAGGTCGGATCCAATCCCCGGCCACTAGTGCCCGTAACTGGAAAAACTCCCCAATTCAGGCCCTGGATGGGCGGACTGGCTGGTTTGGGATGGTACGCCTCGCTGCAGGCCGGCCGTAGCAGCCAGCGACACCAGCAGAGCAGCCCAGATAAATGCTGGCGCCGCTGTATCCCACCAGCAGCAGCAAGGCAAGCAAGGCAGAAGCACCAGCCCGAATGGGACTTTCTTTTTGGGCTGCTACAGCACCGGGTTATTCGAATTTTTGTTTTCCCAGACCTGGTACATCGATCAATTTAGGAAATAAAATAAACTCCCAATGAATGTGCCAATTTTATTCCTCCCAACCAAGCCTGGCCCGTTTATCCTCTGCCGTCTGTCAGCTCCGCCGAATCCTTAGCCCTATCCGCGGCAGCAGTCTTACATAGATTACCACATAAGCATTCTAGTAAATTAGCGTCTCGCAAAATGTACGAAATAAAAGCCCAATGATTCCCCATGCTTTTCCTTCTTTTTCCCCTTTTTTACTCACCTACCATCAGTGGGAAGTTTTATTACTTAGGTTTGAGCGTTAGGTAGTATTCGCACCTAAGCGAAGGTCGTCACACGCTGTAAAGCGGCGAGAGAGGCTTGCCTGTACGGGCCATTATAGTGCACTATTGCACGTGTACTGTAGTTTCGAAGTGCCCCAGGTTTATTGTCATTTCTATTGATTCTTTGGTCGGTTTAGTTGTGGTTATCTGGTTGTCCGGTTTGTTCTGGTTTGTGTCTTTCTCTTGTTCTGTTTCTGGGTTGTTTGTGGGTCCCATTGTGCACCTTCTGTCGGCCTATCTTTTGATATTATATTGTTCTATTGATATTTTATTGGGAATAGCTGGTACGAACTTGGTCATTCAATATCTGTCGTCTTCCTTCTCTTATCTGATAGTGTATGTTTATCGTTGAGCTGTTTGTTTCGTCTATCTGGAAGCTTTTGTTTGCTTTTAGGTCGGTCCTGAGCCAGTCCTGAGCCCCTCGTCATCTTCTGGATTTTCTCTATTTAGAACTTCCTCACTCGTATCGGATCCGACAACATTGCATATCTGCTTCCACTCCGATTCCTTTTCCGCTTTCCTGCTCCGCTTTCCACTCTTCTGATTGCTGCATCATCCTTTCGAGGTCGTGGTCCAAACATGGTCGTTGTTGATGGTGTCAAATACGCCTGCGAGCGATGCATCCGTGGACACCGTGTGTCCACTTGTAATCACACCGAATCTCTGCTGATACCAATCAAGCCGAAGGGTCGCCCTACGAGCCAGTGCTCTCATTGTAGAGAGGCCCGGAAAGCAAGGGCCCTGCACACCAAATGCTTATGCGGTGCAGGCACAGGAACCGGAAAATCCCACATTCATGCGCCGACATGTCCCTGCACTATTGATCCTGCCCAGTGCACATGTTTAAAGAACAAGAGAGCTAGGTCTGTCTCCACTTCGTCACGAAGAAGCTCTAAAGGAACTACTCCTCCCACGACAACAAATGATGCTTCTGCCGCTGCTCTTGGTATCCGACACAATGATTCCCATGTTTCGTTGGCTTCGCTGTCGTCGCTAGGCTCGACTACTTCTGCGCCTCCTCTGTTCATTCCCATCACTGACTCACAATTGTCTGCTTCTTCGTTAGCGCGGAGTGCTGGTCATAACTTACCGCTGCTCTCGACTAACCATGACAACAGTCCTTACTACAGTCAGTCTTCTTCATATGCATCTCCATCCCCCGTCAATTCCAACGCTGCCAGTTTTATCTCTCTCGCCCACCCCTTGAATCTGGCTACTCTCAATCGTACCGCTGAAAATGGCTCCCGCAATCGAAGTAATAGTTTACCGAAAGTGGCCACCATTAATGACGATGGCCTGAGCAGAGAGGTTCTCGGCAACTATCCTTCGAGTCAGGTGGATAGCTCGGAGCGTTTGTTGCCCCAGAGTGACAGCGACGCTTATGGCGACGACGATACCTGGCTAGCTCTAACTGCTACTGATACTATCACGGCCAACAATTATGCCTCGTCCGGTTCTGTTTCGGTATCCCCCCAGCATACCGGCAGTGTTAACGGCAGCATAAATGGCAGTATTAGTGTTGGAAATGATATTCCCTCAGGCGATGTTTCTTCGCGATTCCCTTTCAGTCATAGTACCATTGAACAGGCGTACGTTGATGTCGACAAGTCTTTGCAGGGCTTTCTCGATGATACCAGTAATGTTCTATATCATGAGTCTGGCACCCTGGGTGTCAGTGAAAGTGCATTGCAAACAAAGGAGCTGACCGACGTCAGTGATGTGGCTTCCAAAAAGAACAACACTCAGCTTTGGCTGGATATTCTAGGTTCGAATGAAGCTGACGACGGCTTTGATTGGCCCGCGGTCAGTGAGGCTTCTGTCAAGTCTGTCGCCCTACCCTCCGAAAGTGGCTTGTCGGCTACCTTTGATGACGCAACCCCACAGACAAATGCCTACCTCTACAACTCGTTCTTGCCTCGTAACTTTGAAGACGGCCTCTATGCTGATAACCCAGAACGCCGGCCCTCAGCTGAAGTACCTTCACAGTCGCAGCAAAAGGTTCCTACCGCCGATTCTATTGGAGGTCGGTCTTTGCCTGATATGTGGAATTATTTCGCAGAATAGTATGTGTGACGACAAAAAGTAATAAAGTTTCTCATCGAGTATAGTGCCTGGTCCTTGGGTCCAGCGACGTTCCTCGAATGCCCCTGGCAGCAGGGGCCCTGCCCCAGACCCCGCTGTGCTAGCTTCGCGCGCACCTCTCCCGGAGGCGACATCCCGACTCGAGCGCAGCGAGAGGAGCCACAGGGTCCGGAGCAGCGCCCCGGCCGCCGGAGGCAATCCTGGCAGCCCTCGCGAAAAATCACATGCAAAATAAATATTTGATACTTGACCTGTCATTCTCGCTTCTGGCGGACCGGACTTCCCAGATTCTGCTTAGAAGTTTTGGCTCGCGGTTTATCGCGAAATGGGCTGGCAAATATGGCCGAGGAATCATTAACGGCTCGGCGGAGGTGCGCCGGTCTGCTCACAAGTCGGTCTTTCTCCCATGGAGTCAGGTTGTTAGGAGAGCCGGAATTAGACCGCGACCCTCTTGTCGATTTGGGAGTACCCTGAGAAAACGATGGTGTCGCCCCTCTGTTGCTTGCGAGATGGTACAGTCGAGATTTAGGTCGGGTGCTAGTAGAAGACCGTATCAAAGGCGAGGCGTACAAGGGACGGCCAATAATAGAAGGTGATTTCGACTTGCTCCGAGGATTGGGACTGATTTCTGATAAAATAGGAGAACCCGAATATGGGCTCTTGCTTGAATCAAATGTGTTGTTAAATGAGTTATTTGCCGCGTCGCTCTGTTCCGTACGTCTACCTTTCTCTTCACGCAAGTACAAGGCAATCCGCTCGTCGGGCGAGTCATACACCGATGCCTGATCATTAGTCTGCAGTGCCGCCAACCGAACCAGATATTCCAAGAGCGAAAGAGGTGCCAGGCTGCTCGATGGAGAAATATTCAGCTTTTCAGTGGCCGAGATCAGATCTGTTACCGATGTCTCTTCTTCACCATCGCCCTCGTCGTCACTGAAAGACTCAACCTCCTCAATATCGTCTTCGTCTTGTTCTTCCGTATCCGATTCATCTGAAGGCACTGCCTCAAAGGCAATCCATTCAACAGAGGTAGATGGTCGGAAATCACCCTGTTCGGCGTTGTCGATAACACTTAACTTGCCAGTTGGACTAGAGGTACTGAAAGCATTGTTCAATTTCAACAGTAAAACCGGAGCCTCGGAATCCTCAAGTTCTAGTATTTGCCCTGAGAACGAGAAAAAGAGTCGCGTGATAATGGACACGTCTATGGTTTTCTTCTTTAATGGTCCTTCATCTTCACCATGATACCGGCCATCATCCCTGTCCTCCTCAATCACCAACTCATAAAAGTACTTGTTGGCACTAGCAAGGTTATTCTGGTGCAAAATCTCATTTGAACCAGCGGTCGACTTTATTCTCCAGAGACTGACTGAACATTTAGAGAATTCTTCTTTCCAGGTAATCTCATGATTTTTGAATTTCATATCTCGTATAGCACTAGTAAAGATTGTGTAGAGTTTGACTTTGAATACCCGGCCAACCTGTAGACGGGTGTGCTTCTCAGCGTCGAATTTGGTATCAGCAAGAAATAAAAGCTTCGCAGCCTGGAGGAGTCGTGAGGGCGATACAGTATCTGGAAGTGCGCTTGAGAGATTTGCCCCTGATGTAGTCAGCGCGAGCGAGATCAGCGGAATGGCATCTTCGATCCGATTCAGAAGTGCTTTTGAGGATGCCTGGACCTGAGTGATAGCCATCTGACGCTGCTCCACCGTCTTTCTGGTAGTCCCGTCGGTAAGTAAATCATTTATCTTGTCAATAGTTTCCTCATAGTTGACAATATCATCTCTGAGTTTCCGGGTGAGATCCAGGGTACTGGACAATTGCGAATTACCCCTAGCAGTCAACGACTCAATTAGATCAATTGCAGGTGTGATGATTTCAATTTTTGTTTTCATCTGCTCTCGAGTCTCAATCAGTAATGATTGCTGATCCGGTGGGATCTTGCTCAGGAACTTTGTCAGCGTTTTAAAGGCATATCCGCTGGCTATTGAGAGCCCTGAGCGGATAGCGAACGACACAGCCTGGTTGCTCGCCTATAATAGTTAGTACAATCCATGCCTCAGCGCAACATACTCGGTCTTACCCTTTGAATGAGTTCGTCCATAGCTTCAAAACACCAGACCGGTAACAATAGATTTAAATGTAGTATTTAATGGTGGTGAACTGTCACACGGCTGTTATCGTTCGTTATCTTTTGGCGTCACAGATAAGATGCACACACATCTGGTCTGTGAGAATTGAGGCAGACTTGTTCAGACCCTGACCGTAACTGATCCAATCAAATTGAGAATTGGCTGAATACTTCTATTATCCCTACTCTCTATTGACAATGACCCATTCACTTTTCCTCTTGACTAAAGAATAAATCTATGGGAGAGTGAAGTTGGTTGCACAATAGTCTACTAAGTCAAATCCTGAGGAACGTTTAACTTCTACTAACATAGCGATGAAAAGCCCCAATTAATTATCTCCAGCGAGATTCTCACACAATTGGCGGGTTAATATACTGATCTCATGTTGGATGATTTCGAATCTATCTAACAGTCACGTGTAAATAAGATGATGTTGATCCATGCATCCATTTGTTTACTTCTGCGCCCGATCGTAAACAAACACATTCCTCATAAGAAACTAAAGTTATCCTCCTAGTAAACTCATCTCTCAATCAACACTGATTGGAATCATCAGCAAGGTTTGAGATGCCAATTTCCCCGACACGAACTGCGTTCCACACGGACTCCTCGCGAGAGTCGTCCCCGACTAGAGCAGGAGGACTGCTGCAAGGAATTATAGGTGGTGCCTCGGATAGAGAGAGCATGAGAGCCCTTCGTGTGCCCAATGGCTCAGATGATTCACTGGTTCAAAAGATTTCCAACTTAAAGCTGAGTAACAAAGAAAATACAAATGTCGGAACTGGTCACTTCGAACCTAGCAATTACAAACGTGCTGGATTGTCATCTGCGGACCAGGCAAAGCTGAAAGACCCCAAAGTCACTCGTATGGTCAATGTTGCAAACATGTATTTTCTCGACTACTATCTTGATATGATCACATATTCATACAAACGCAAGCAGAGACTGGAGAGGGCAAAAGCTACTATCAGTTCACTTGGGCCTGCGGAACGACAAATCGAATGGAAGTCGTACGCTGGACGCGAGAGAGTACTTCTGCGTAAGCGTCGCGTCAAGCTCAAGTATAGAGACTTCCAGATATTGACCCAAGTTGGCCAGGGAGGTTACGGACAAGTCTATCTGGCCAGAAAGACCGATACGAAGGAAATATGTGCTCTGAAAGTCTTGAACAAAAAGTTGTTGCTAAAGCTGGATGAGATCAGACATATTTTGACCGAGCGCGACATATTACGAACAGCCAGCTCACCTTGGCTGGTCCAGCTTTTATACTCATTCCAGGATGAAGAGAATGTCTACTTGGCAATGGAATTTGTGCCAGGTGGTGATTATCGTACTCTGCTCAACAACACTGGTACATTGAACCCTCGCCATACTCGTTTCTATATTAGCGAGATGTTTGCCAGTCTTGATGCCCTCCACCAACTGGGTTATATCCACAGAGATCTGAAGCCAGAAAACTTCCTAATAGACGCTAGCGGTCATATCAAGCTGACTGATTTCGGTCTTGCTTCAGGAACTGTATCCAAGGACCGAATTGAGAGCCTCCGACTCAAACTCGAAGCAGCTGAAAAGGCACCACTCAAGTACAGATCAGTTACTGAGAGACAACAGATGTACCGTTCTGTGAGATTGAATGATCTTAACCTCGCTAAATCTGTCGTAGGGTCCCCGGATTACATGGCATTAGAGGTCCTCAGAGGAGCCGAATACGATCATACTATCGACTACTGGTCTCTTGGATGTATGCTATTCGAGACATTGACAGGATATCCCCCATTTAGTGGCAGTACTGTGGAAGAAACTTATGCTAATTTGCAACAGTGGCAGAGATCATTAGTCAGGCCCCAATATGAGGATCGCAAATATGTCTTTAGCGATCGTACGTGGAGTCTGATTCAGCAATTGATCACGAGTCCTTCTCTTCGACTTCGCTCGTTTAATCAAATTTCTCGTCACGAGTATTTTAAGGATGTCAATTGGGAGCGCCTGCGCGAAGTTTCTCCTCCATTTGTGCCACAGCTCAACTCTGAAGCTGATGCTGGTTACTTTGACGATTTCTCAAACGAAGAGGATATGGCCAAGTACAAGGAGGTTATGGATAAGAAGACCCATGTCGAAGGCATGGCAGATCGAGGCATTCCGCTGCCCAAACAGGCTTTCATTGGCTTTACATACAAGCACTCCAAGACAGGCTCGGGTGCTCCAAATGTACTTGAGGATAGTACCTTTGGAAGACGGAATATTATGCAAGACTCCTTTTCGACCATTTTCTAGAGTGGAGTCCCTTTATCTTATTGTTGCTATTACTATTATTGCTTCGCTGGACAAAACAAAAATAACAAGACAACTATATACGCACATCACAAAGAATTATATTCGTATTACTACAATAAATAAATAATAAAGTCAGACCAAAAGCCGGATTATATCAACTGGATTATATCTGAGAAAGTGGATATCGTCCCAGACCAAAACAAGTAATTAAGACTAGTTAAGCGTGCTCCAGAACTCCCGGCTCTGTTCATCCACAGCTTTCATCAGCTCCGCCACTTCGTTCAATTTACTCGCAGTATTATCAACGTGCAAGCTGAGCTGCTGGAAATGTTCCTCGTCAAAAAGCGCATTACGCAAGGATTCCAAGTCACTCTTCTCCCATAAAACACGATACTTGGACCGGTCCTGTTGCTTCTCTGCTTCCGCAGTCATTTGAGCCAGCTCAACTTGCGCGTTCCGTAGCTGGTCAAGAGCTTTAGAATGAGCAGGGCCAAAGAAACTGCCATTCGACTTGACCCGACTAGCAAGATCGGCTGCGTCGTCCAGAACATCCACTTCAGACCACAGTCTGTCGTGGGAATTGACCACCGGCTTTACCGATGGGATGCGATCTTCCATAGATGGAGGCACCCCATGTGTATTGTATGGTGGCTCTCTAGGAGGCGACACGCTCCGCCGTAAGCCACTCTGGCCCTGTATATCGTCAAGCCCTGGACTCAGCAGGTCCGCATTATTAGCACTACTACCCACCCCCATTCCACCTCCCGTTGTAGTTGTCGTCAAAGTATAGGGATGGTTGTAGGCGTTATAGCTCTCCTGGTACAACCTATCCATGTCGCCCAGATTCGAGCTGGTGCGTCCGGCATGGTTCTGTGTAGTCGTAGTCGACACAGGTTGTAAATCCGGTGAGCCTGGAAACCCGCTGTTGAGTTGCCGGTTCATGGCTCTCTTTAGTCGTGAGTTGCGATTTCAACATGCAGTATTAGTTATAACTGTGCAGTTTCGGTTTACCCTGTCCTGGTCCGGCAATAGCACCGGGTGACCGCCTTCGGAGGCTGGGGCATGGCCCCAGACCCCATTGTGCTTGCTTCGCAAGCAGTGTTGGCTATGGGCAAGTGAGGGTTTGAAGCAGATAGTTTTGGTCCTACCTAGACGGCCGATGGACCCTGCAGCTAGCACCAGCTGGCCCTCAATCCGCCGCCCTTGTGATTCTGCTGAAGAACTACCTAGCGGATCCCTCCAGAAGGGGTTGAACTTCACGATGTGTACAGCTTGACGAAGAAAGACTGCTCGTTGTGGGGTTTCGACTTATCGGCGTTCAGGGTCTAGAGTTTGCCATTTACTGCATAGATCGCCAAAAGATTATCCATATCCAGACGGACAGGGTCCACATTTAAGTCGTCTGCGAGTCCTCTGCGGAGCCCTCAACTCGACTCGAGCACAGCGAGAGGAGCAGCGGGGTTTGGGGCGGAGCCCCAACCGCCGGAGGCACGACCCCGGATAGTATACATGGCCATAGCGTGATTAGTGATAAATAATTAGATAATTAGAAGGACAGGTCGTCTTCGCGATTCCGCTTAGCATCGGTGTGCTCCGCTTTGACTAGGTTGTTGACGAACTTTCCAAAATGTTCGACGTACGGCTTGAGGGAGGTATGTTCGTGAGGGTGGCCGGTGCCGTCGGAGACGCTCAATTCTTCCAGGAGCTCGTTCAAAGTGGGAACGCTGGAAGCATCGAAGGTCTTAGCATCCGCGATGGGCACACATACCCGACCCGTGCTGGGATGCACACAGAAAGGCGACTTCAGCAAGTGGTTCATATGGGTAGACACATTGGCATCCAATCTGGGGTACAAGCTGTCGAGAATGATTAGCTTTTTCGCTTCCAGTAGAAGGTTAGCATTCAGCGACTTGATATTGGCCGCTACTTCGTCTATATCTTTCCATTTTGTGCTGCTTGAGACGTCGGAATAGCCCCACTTCTTTCTCAGCGCATCTTTCAAACTGGCATCAGGTAGCTTTGCAAGAAGGGCTTGAGAACCCTCAGGAGTTCCCCAAGGGTCCTGATCTAGCAGAATATGCTGCTTAAACTGGGTAGTAGCCAGGTCAAGCATTCTCTCAATATATGGATGAAAGGGTCGTTTGAGGGCGAGTAATGAACCTCGTTTAGATCTTGCTACATTCAAGTAGCCAACTATGGCTCTTCTAGCATTGTCGTCCATTTCTCGTGCCCGCTTATCACATACCCAGGCATGTGCTCCTCTACGACCTGAGTATACCCAGAGAATGTGTTCGAATCCGAAATCCTCCCGAAGAGTTTCGTCCATGATTTCTATTGAAAAGGTGATGAAGTTCCAGCATAGTTCGCAGATGTTCTTGTCATTGCAACAGGTACGGATCTCGTCGTAATCTGTCAGATCAATATCGAAAACCAGCTCCTTTGACAGGGTCTTGAAATTGTTCTTGTTGAGAATCTTTCTATCTCGCGGGTTCGCAGTGTACTGAGGCCCGATCTCGAAACGAGCAGGCACAAATTTCAGAAAATCCTTTTTGAAAGCCTCTACATTTGGGTACGAAAGGTATCGAAGGTACCGATCATCTTCGAACAAAGTCATGGCAAACTCGCGGTTTGTGAAATCCAGCGACGGCACTGGCGAGTGATTTAGCCATTGGAACAGGTATCTGAACGGGAATAGACGCTGGTAGTACTGAGATAAGACGTCTTGGTCGACCTTGTGATTTGCTATTGTGAAATCTGCTGACGGCATTGTTCGGTCTGAAGAGATCACTGGTGCACTGACTGCCTAATCTTGAAAGGCGTTGCTTTAGAATTGGGATCAGCTCGACGCGAGAACGTAAATGTCGTGAACTCCAAGATCTGGCGCGTTCTATGCTTCGCGAATGGGCAAGGTTCTGACGCGCTTCTAAATTGATGCAACTGCCTAGTTTGGAAGCGTGTAGAATATCAGGTCCCTGCCGATTAATGACACCCTGCGTATATGAGAATATGCGTGATAACCGCGTCAGGAGTCTGAAGAAGAGCCAGAAGGCGCTCCTACAACTATCCAAGTATATTTCAGGGCCAGAATAAATGGATGAGGATTGGGCGTTGGCGATTGGCTCCTTACGGGAGCTGCTCACCACGTGTCTTACTGGCAGTGGTGGATTCTTGACTCTGATCCTAGTGCCTGTCAAGTTTCAGGATCAGATACAGTGCAATGTCGGAATTTGGGTCGAAGGTCTCCCGATAGTCCTCAGCCGGTTGTGCAGCGCCTCGTACCGTGCGTTTGTTGAGCATTGCCGAGATCTCTCCACCTCCAGCGTAGCAGCGCAGGGTAATCAGATGGCGCATGCAACACAAGTTCTTAGAACGACAACGACACTGGACCCTCATTCTACCTATTACTTGACTGACCAAACGAATTTCAAACATGCCTTCTGCTGCTTTCCTCGACGCTGTAAGTAACGATCAGTGACTGTCATGCATTCGTAGTGTATAGGACAATTGTGTCACATGTCCCAGCTCTTGAATCTATACTAACATCTCCAGGCCGACGCTATCCAAAAGCTCCCCAATCGTCCTTCCGATGATGAGCTACTTGAGGTAAGTTCATTTTATATTTGCTATTCGTGGTCTGATAAGCGTGGAATCAAACTAACATAAGTCAGCTTTACGGATTGTACAAGCAGGCAACCATTGGTGACAACAACACCCCAAAGCCAAACATCTTTGATCTCAGGGGTAAATACAAGTGGCAAGCCTGGGAGGACCTCAAGGGTAAGACCCAAGAGGAGGCTGAACAAGAGTAAGTGCCGTCCAATGGATACATGTAGATAATGGAAGTATCGTGATGGTCTGTGGGGACTAACATTATAGGTACATTGCTCTTGCCAACACTTTGATCGAGAAGCACAAATAAGTGGTGATTCAGCAATCCAATGTTTGCTTGAATTATTATTCGATTCACGCACAACATTTTGTTGGCTCGCTAATTATCTTTTCTATACTAATACAAATCTTTAACATCGCAGTGAAGCTCCTCGAACGGTCCTCGAGCGGATCCCCGGAACGCGACATAATAATCTTCGTTTAAAATACGATTTAACTTTATTTTGATATACGATATAGTTATATATAGTTGGAAGACGGCCAGCTGCGCTGTTTCAATACTGGGCTTAAAAAAGGAAGACTCACTAGAGATCAGGGGCAGAAACGGCACCAGGAACTGTATCTGAGATGAGCTGAATATTCGAGCTCCCGCTGTTCCAACTGGCCTGAGCAATTGAAATTTCTTGGTTGTCCAGATCATAAACAACATAAGCGCTGCGTAAAAAGCTGTCTCCAAGAATATTGAAACCACTAGACTGGGTGTTTGGGAAAATCGACAAGACATACGGATCTGAGTTGGAGTAGCCAAAGTATCCAGAGGAGATGGTGAGCTCGGAGCCAGGAACGACGATAGTAGCGCCAGAGAAACTGTATGTAAGAGTACCACTGGTGACCTCGCCCATGGTGTATGCTTGGAGATCGCTGTCATAAGTAGCTCCAAGGTAGCTCGCAATGGACGAGACAATATCTTCAGGTAGGTAAGTCAAAGCAGTACCAGAGTCAAGAATAGCCTTGATAGACTCGCCGAAAGTTTCACCATCACCGCTAGAAATAGAGCTGATAGATGCCTCCAAATAATCAGTGCTGGTAATAGGAATGGTGTACAGAGTTCCCTGATATTTATCACAGTCAACGGCGCCGAACAGCAGAGCACCTTCGGAAGCGTCAATATCATCCAAGTACAAGGAGAAAGCATTATGGTCAATGTAGCCTTGGTTGGCCAAATTTTGCGGCAGATTCGTATATTCGGTACTTGCTGACTCCAAAGACTGAAAGCCAACACCTAGAATTCCTGGGAATCCTTCGTCCACATCGACAGTAGCAAACTGTTGATTGGAAATTGCAGCACCTCCTATCGAGACAGTATCGGTGACCCAATCACCATTTGCACCCCCCGTAACATAGCCAATATCAAAATCATCATTCAAATATTGGTATGTCGACGAGCTATCGGAATTGTAGGCATAATTCTCCCCAGATTGTGGGGTGTATACCCAGAGGTCGCTTGATCCAGTGTCAATTGAAACCTCAACAGTTTGACCAGGGGTTCCAATTTCCAAGGTAGCAATATATTCGAAGATTTCATTTGCCAGGGGAGTGCTGTAGTAAGACGAACGTTTAGCAAACTTGGCGGGTTTGGTGAAGCTGTGGTGTCTTGATCCATGTCGCATCTGAGTTTTCGCGACCAAGAAACCTTTGTCTTTGACAGGGGCTGAGGCACCAAGCGAGATCAAAGCGAGCAGAAGAGCGGGAGTATTCAATTTCATGATTGTGTTTCGTGAAGAAATTGGCAACTAAAACCTTGGCATATGGACATCATTTATAGCCCCAGGAATCTCATAGAATAACGTCTTTGGACGTACAATTATTATTTCCGAAGAAAAGCGAGTATAAGCTCACGTAAAGGAATTTTGTTAAAGATGATTTATTTGCAATCCCAAGCCTTGGTTCCTGTTGATTTCACAAGCAGGGTTCCAGAATTGGACGATTTCATGCCCTTTTCTGCCGTCAGAAAGAGTTTTGTGCACTCCACTAGAGTGGTAGAATTCTTGACACCTATTTCATTGGCCAGCTTCATTATTAATCGCCTCGTCTGGATCACGATGCAGAGAAATGTCATCGCACGTTTTGTCTCGTCGCTTGAATCCTATCGAGAGGTCAATACTCGACCTGTTTTCCATTTTGGGCTAGTTAAACTGCATTTCGTAGGGAGATATATCTTGTGGGCCGTTGACCGTGAACCAAAATAATTACTATACGCTCGTTTACGTATTTACGTATTGACTATTTCAGAGTGTAATGCAGGCCTCTGTCTTTGCTGGGATGCAGTACATGACGGCTGCTGGGGTCTGAAGTGAGCTACTTGCTTCCGACAAGTTCCATATATCGTGAAATGTTGCCAGAACAGGCTCAAGGAAAGGTTTCCTCAAAATTCACGCCTCCGTCAAGTATGGTAACGATATTCTGAGACTGAAAATATTAAAATGAACATTGAGTCTCAATATTAAACCGCGTCTATTGACGAATCAGACGGACAACCTTAAGATAATGTGCTGTATCCAAATGAGCCGGAGACATGAAAATAATGCTGAACGCCTTTATGGAACATCCTGTTCCGACCACGTCCATAGTGTTACCCGATATTAATATCAACAAATGAAGTACCCGGGGGTGGCCGACTCGAGCGCAGCTCGAGGAGCACCGGGGTCTGGGGCAGCGCCCCAGCCGCCGGAGGCTCGCCAGGAAGGATACGGCAGAATGTATTTGAAGTTAGACTAGACTTCTATCTGTGGTTCTTCATCTCTATTGATGCTGCTATGCAGTTCGTGCTCCTCCATGAGAGCAGAGGTGATAGTTCCGACAATGGCGAGCAGGAGAGACGTAATGAACACGGCACAGCATGCGCTGCTGTAAGCGTCAATGACTGCGGCCTGGTACTCGATGGGGATCCTGCGGATTTCCTCAACAGAATTGAGCACGCGGTTGATGATTACGCTGGCGTCAGGGCCGACCACGGTGCTACGTAGACGCGAGGCCAGTATGTTCTGGAAGATGGAGGAAGCGATTGATACACCTAAAGTGGAGCCAATGCCTCTGAATGCATACTGGATGGATGTAGTAACGGCCTGGAATTCATGTGGCACCGCGGCAATGAGGGCCAGCAGAGTGACAGTAAGCATGGCAGCATAGCCGGTTCCGTTAATGAATAGCGACAGGTGCTGCCACAATGTCACAGAGAGAAATCTGGGAGAACTGATAATAGCCATGCCCACAATGTAGAGAAGAGGGGCAAGGATTCCCAGGGTGTAGTATTTGCCTGTTGATTTCATGTACACACCGGCACCAAAGGATCCGAGAGCCACACCTACGAAGTTTGAAATCAGACGTTGGCCCACTTCAGTAGGATTCAAGTTGTAGACAGAGGTCAAACACACAGGCACGAAGAACAGCACGCCGTAGACGCTCATAGTCATGAACATGTTGGTAGTTGCAGAAGCGACAATTGTACGATGAGTGAACAGTTGCAAGGGGAGAACCGGCTCTTTGGCCAGCTTCAGTTCCACATACACAAACAGAGCCACGAATGCCACAGCGATGGTAAAGCAGCCTACAATAAATGGATGTGACCAGGGGAACTGTCTGCCTCCGGTAGATATGGCCAGCATCAAGAAGATCAAACTGGCTACAAGAGTAAAGGAGCCAGCAAAGTCGACTCGAGAGAGGTTGTTCTTTTTTACATACTTGACAGGATGAGGCTCAGGGGTGCCGTTGTGGGCAATGTGGTGCTCGGTCTCATAAGCCTCTTCGATAGCTGATGCCTCTTGAACAGGAATCAAGTCGTCACCTTTGGGTTTGGTCTGAGGAGTAAAGGCAGCTACCAACAGCGACGAAACAAGAACAGCAGGCACCTGGGAGTTGAAAGCCATACGCCATCCATAATTGGACGATACGATGCCACCAAAGATACCGCCGATACCAGCTCCGATACCAAAGGCGATGTTGCCGAAACCCTGGTAGATACCTCTCTGTCGCAGGGAGACCAGGTCACTGAGAGCAATGGTAGACAACGATAGCATACCACCACCGCCGACACCGGAAATGACTCTGCCCAGAACAAGAGAACCAAGCGAGTTGGAATAGCCACACATCAGGCAGCCAGCGCCAAATGCAATATTACAGAACATGAGCACGTCCTTTCTTCCGAAAATGTCCGACAGCTTGCCATAGAGCGGTTGGAACGCGGCACACGCCACCAGGTATCCAGTCGCAATCCAGGAAATACGAGGCAGTTCATTCAGGTCGGACGCAATGTGACTCAAAAGCGACGTCACTACTGTACCGTCTAAAGCAGCAACGAAGACTCCAAAATAAAGTGACAAGCACACAACCACAAAGCGGAGTCCACTGATTGAGCCGGCGGGGCTGTCGCCAGATTCATTGTCGTTGACAGTTGAGCTAGAGGAAGACTCCCCTCCGTTCAGATCACTAGAACTTGTACTGATAGTATTATACGACTTTCGCTCGTCGGGCTTCTTGCCCAGGAGGGTGTTGGATTCGTCAGCCATGTTATGAACTCTGTTGTAGTCTCAACAAGCAGACCAGTAGACCTCTCAGTACTGAGGGGATAGTTTCAGTAGGTAGTCCTAGTAAGATTTACAGTAAAGAGACGGTGGACAGTCTGAACAGATAGTCTGATCAGCTTTACTGGATCGTCTTAGTAGACTCAAAGTAGACAGACTGTGGATAGTCTGAGTAGATAGTCTTAGCAGATCACAGTAAACTAACTGTGGATAGTCTCAGTAGATTGTCCTAGTCTGACTCACAGTGGATAGCCTGAGTAGATAGTCTCAGTAGATTCACAATAAACAGACAGTGGACAGTCGCAGTAGATTCACAGTATACAGACTGCGGATATTCTCAATAGATTCACAGTATACAGACTGTGGGTTCTTCTCAGTAGATTCACAGCATACACACTGGATATTCTCAGTAGATAGTCCTAATCCCGATTCTCTGCACTATCACCTCGATCACGTCGCGTCCTGGTCAGTGTCACAATTTCAGCAACTTCACGAATAACAGCAATTTTGGTCACAGAGTCGCAGTCTCAGCAATCTCACCAATCAAATTTTTTTTTTTTGGTCACAGAGTCGCAATCTCAGCAACTTCACCAATATCAGCAGCAGTTGTCCTATGTCGCTAAATCAATCTAGCAACAGCGCTGTCAGTTCTTCGGCAATACAGATTCTATTTTCCTGAATATATCGGCTGGACAAGAAATGATAAGAAAGAGAAGAGAGTCATGAAAATTGCAATCTGAAACAAAACTAGTGCCCGGTCCCCGTACCCTATCAGGCCCGACTGATAGCCTGCGGCTTCCCCCCAAATGCACGTGACTTGCAGCAAAAAACCAGCCCGGGCTCTGCAGCAGCGATCCTGATTAGCTACTCCTCGGACAAAATAATTTTTATTAACCGCGCATAGACAGGCCTTATCTAACATGCTTCCCAATCCGGCAGGCGGAAGGGTCCCGACTAAGAGCCGGTGCTGCATGCTGGCTGAGAACTGTGCGTAGTGTCTCAGTCCGCCATCCAATCAGTTGGACCCACCAGATAAACCTGCTGCCGCTGCCGCTGCTGTACTCCGTCCCCGTTCCCTCGAGATCTCCGTGTAACCCCTGCCAGCCCGCTCGGCTAAGACTTTAACTCGTCCCGGGCCCCACGATGCCTGCAACGGCGTTGAACTTAGATAACGACCCCCTGTAGCTCTCTGTGGGATGGTCGGCGCTCCGTCCTGGCCGGGGGCCCGTCGCAAGGACTCCGATGAGCTCTTCACGAACGGTCTTCCTGCCCGGGCCGTTCGGGATCGCCTCCGGCAGCCGGGGCGTTGCCCCGGACCCCGTTGCTCCTCTCGCTCCGCTCGAGGAGTGCCCCTGACAGCTGCTCCCAGGGACACTGGGCGTGCCTCCGGCGGCCGGGGCGCTGCCCCGGACCCCGCTGCTCCTCTCGCCCCGCTCGAGGAGGCCCCACTGACCAGGAGCAGAGCCAACAGACCACGTAGGGAGTCAGATCAGAATGACTCTGGTGACTCGGGCCCCGGTGCCCCGGCTGACGAGAAGCATCCGGGCCTGAGCGGAGTGAAAGGAGGGCACCCCAGCCACCTATGCAATACCCAGTACACCGGGAGCAGCCGTCGGGGGCCGAAGCCGACTCGAGCGGAGCGAGAGGAGCAGCGGGGTCCGGGGCAGCGCCCCGGCCGCCGGAGGCACGCCCAGTACCCCAGGAACAGCTGTCAAGAACAGCGGGATCCGGGGGCAGCGCCCCAGCCGCCGGAGACAGGGTAGAAGGAAGAGAGAACGAGTGAAGGAATAACTTAATAACTTAATAAAAATATAGAGGGGCAAAACGCTGCTGTGGAGAGGGGGGTGGTACAGAGACTAACTTTTCATAGATACAATTAGGCGGGAGCAGGCAGAAAGGAAAAAGCGAGGGATGAATGAGTGTGCAAAGTCAAATGGAAGTGGAGGCGGGGCAGAGGTGGGGTGGAGGGGTTGCCGTGGGGTGCAACCAAAGAGGAGGGGTGTGGAGGGGCGATGCTGAGGGCGAGGAGAGAGAGGCTACTCCTGGCCGAAGCCGACCGTCTCCTCGACGGCGAGACTGAGTTTCTGCACCAGTGACTCGTAGTCCTTGTACGGGGGCAGGTCGACTCGGTTGAAACAGGTGTGCGACTTGGGCAGGTGGCCAGCCTCGCCGGCCTTCTCGATGGTGAAGCGACGCGGGCCGTCCGAGCCTTGCAGGTCTTTGAAGCCGTTGACGGGGATTCGCGAGGTACCGGTGGTGAACTGCAGCAGGCGCGATTTCTGCTCAGAGTCCCAGGACCGCACGCACTTCCAGAACCACTGCACAACCTCGTCGCTCTCGCTGTATCCTCTATAATCGGTGTGTTTTTTCCAGTCGTCGACGTCGATTTCGGCAATGCCGCCAATGAGCAACTCCAGCTCTCGTTCGTCAAACACGTTGACGAGGTCCTGTGGAATGAGCTCGTTGAATCCTGTCACAAAAGCCTGGAACTGCTCTTCCACGCGCTTCGAGATCTTCCATTCGGTCACAGCTTCCACGTATTCCAGCTTGTTGTCATTGGTCACCTCCAGGTTACGTCCGTTGGGCTTGAGGTCCACGGTCACGATCTCGCCAAACTGGTCGTCCTCGATCGAAAACGTCAGGTCCAACACGTCGGTGATGTCGTGGTCCAGCATCCACTCGAGGTTGCGGTAGAACTCGGCATCCACACCCTCCATATCTTCTAATACTACTCGTTTGCGGAGAATCATCTTGTAAAAGGCGCCGATGAAAAAGGCGTCTAAGAATCGGCGGTGGAACACGGCCAGACCCAGCACGCGGCCAATGAACTTGAAGTAGTTGAGATGCTCGGGGTTGATACCAGAGTGCGGGTTGATCTGTAGCGTGTAGTTATCGTGGGCTGAGTACTCGAACAGACAGTAGAAGGGGTTGAACATCTCGTGCGACAGCAGGAAGAAAAACTCTCGCGAAACTCCGCCGTAGTCGAGACCCTCTTCACCGTCGAACTTGATCATGAGCCGCTTTTTCAGGTCCTGTGGCGACTGTCGCATGATCTCCTGGTACGAGTCTTCGAAAATGTGGTCTCGGCGCACTTTGACGTGGCATTGGCCAGGCAGAATGCGCAAACCGGGCTGCGACCGGAAGTAGATCAGCTTGCGTCGGAAGTCCCGCTTGTACTGAGGAACGTTCTGGTCGAGACTGGACGGCAACCGTGGGTCGTCCCAGGTGGTCGTTTTGGTGTTGTGGTCAACAAAGTATACTCGGGCCGTGTTGGTCAGTCGCATTTCCCAGCCGCTGGGCAGTGGACCCAGTTGAGATACTGGCTGCTGCTGAATCGTGGTGTTGTTCGCGTTCGGGCCGTACATGCGGATGTACTGTTGGCGTCTCGGGTCTACCCAGGTCGTAGTACGCGTGTTGTGGTCCACGAAATAGGGCCTTCCCTCAGGCGTGAACCGCTGCTCCCAGCCGGAAGGCAGCTCGCCGAGCCCCGCAGTTGTGGCACCTGCATTCATCATTTGAACTGCATTTGCGCCTCCAGCTGTTGCTCCTGAGCCACCAGCGGCTCCTGTTGTCGAACCAGTCTGGCCGTCTGCGCCGCCACTGGAAACACCATTAACAGTACTGGATGAACTGTACACGGCGCCAGGCGCTCCGCCGGCAGCTGCTCCGGCCAGGTCGCCTGAGACAGTGGGCCTCGGCGAGGTACCGCGACTGGGGTCCTCAGGCAGCGTCCGGTTCTGATGTCGCATTCGCTCCAGATCAGTTGTGTTCTGTCTATCAACCCGCTGCTGGGCCTGCTCGGTCTCCGACATGTTGGCCTGGGGGCGTGTCCAGGTCGTGGTGCGGGTGTTGTGGTCCACGTAATACGTTCTTCCGAGGTTATCGGTTCTGCGCTCCCATCCGCTGGGCAACCTTCCGAACTGGTCTTCGAACGACGACAGCTGCGACCGCACACCAGTGCCAGCTCCGGCTCCAGCACCAGCTCCAGCGCCTGCTGCGCCGAGCCCTGCTGGTCCATGTCCTGTGCCGGCTCCGGGTCCCGCTCTTCCACCGGCAAAGCCATTCGTGCCGGGGCCTGCGCTCCCAGTGAAAGAGCCGACGGCCGGCGAGGCCACGCCGTTAGAGCCGTATTCCGAGTTGTTGCGCGAGTGAGACGACGAGCCTGTGCCATTAATCGACAGTGGGGCGGCAGCGGCGGCGGAGGCTGCTGCAATTCCATTGCCGTTGCTGCCGCTGCCGCTGCCTATTGAGCCCCGTGTGCCTGAAGTTACCGAGCCGGTGCTGTTGACGGCACCGCCAGCAGACCCGGCAGCACCGCCACGGCCGATGGGGGTGCTCAAATTCGTGGTCAAATTGACAATCAGCTTGCCATTGACCACAAGGTTATCGTTGGACTTGCGCAGGTCGCGCGTGAGCATCTCGTCGCCGCCAACACTCAGGTCAATGACGTCGGAAATCAGGATGTTGATGACCCCCAAAAAGCCCTGGTCCTTCTTCTTGAACTTCTTCTGGTCAAAGATCTGGATAGCCAGAATCGACCGTGGCGTCACGTCCACGTCGAACGACTCGTTCCAGTACGGGTTCAGCGTCTTCTTGATCACCGACGTCGACTTCGTCTGCCCGCCGTCCACGGTGATAACCGCAAACGGGTCCGGCAACCGCAGCAGGTCCCGCTTATACAGCGCGTCTGCCGCGATCACTGCTCCTGTTAGTCCTCTCTGCTGTGTTGCGGGCCGCGCCTCCGGCGGCCGGGGCGCTGCCCCGGACCCTGTGGCTCCTCGAGCTACGCTCGAGGAGGGACCGCCGCCGGCAGACCGGGTTGGTTGGTCGGGGCTGCAGTTGGCGAGTGCGCTTCCGGCAGCCGGGGCGTGGCCCCGGACCCCGTAGCTCCTGCTTCGCAGGAGACTGCCCAGTCACCAGTCTCCCCTGGAAGTGGCTCTCCTCGAGTGCAGCGAGAGGAGCCACGGGGTCCGGGGCAGCGCCCCGGCCGCCGGAGGCGTGCCCGCCGCACTGGAGCAGCACTTACCTGTGACTCGGAGCTTGGTCGTCATGGCTGGGTTGTAGTTGTTCGGGTTGGAGGGTCGGTGCGTGCACGGGCGTGTCTATGAGTGTCGCTGCTGCTGCTCGAAAACCGATGTCAGCGGAGCAATCGATGTCCGCGAATAAAATCTCTTCTATGGACTGGTCAGGTCTCACAGTACACTTGGTTCTCCTGAAGCACTGTCCGGCAAAGCCTGGTTCGAATGCTGTTGAACGCTGGCTCGCTCGATGCGGTTCGGATGTCGTGGCTGTGGTCGTGGCTCTGGTCGAGATTCCAGTCCTCGCTGAGATTACGGTTGTGATCGCGTGGGTGACTATGACAATGACTTGGTAACGCCTTCTGAACGCCTGCGAAAATGCCTATGAAATGAATACTCCTCTCGTCTGCTTACAACAGCCTTTTAGTCACAGCTCAGCCCGCTGAAGTAGAGAAGCAATGAATGCACAGTACCGTCGAAGCCGCTGCTGATTCCGCAGTGGGCCAGTCCTGTCTACGAGGTTAGTGGCTAAGAACGAACGAACGAGCTGGCAGGCCGGCTGGTTCTTGTCTAATCCGAGTGCGCGCGCGGTATTGCTGGGATAAATTCAAGTTAGCTAAGTTTTATGTGTCTCGTACGGTTTTGGTTTTGTTCTGTCACCGCCGCCGGTACCTTGTGAAAGCGCTGCTGCCCTGGCCCTGGCCCGGCCGCCGGTTCGCAGGGCTCCTGCTGCCGCGACTACGCCCCTACGTGCGCCGCAGCAGCCCTGCACCGGGCCGTGGCTCCAGGCTGGGTCATCCATGCCGGCTGCCCGCTCTAAAGATGTCACTGGCAGGGCCCGTGGCTCGAGCAGCTGTACCCCACTGCCGAACCATTGCTTCTGTCCTGCTCTGCTACGCTCTGCCGCGACCCTGTTGCTGCCATTGCTGCTGCCACTGCCGCTGCCTCCTGGACACCCTTGATTTTTTCTGCCAGAACCGTCTATGCCATTTGTGATCAGTTAGTCATGGCTGAGCACGACTGCCGTGCTCAGGGCCTGCTGCTGTCGCTCGGCGCGGTGCGTGCCGGCTGGCCTGCCGTCGGCCTCCGGCGGCCGGGCTCCTCTCGCTGCGCTCGAAAAGGGCCACTCCAAGGGAAGTGCCACAGGGAGCAGCGCTCCGCCAAGCGGAGCACCACTGGGCCTGGGAGCTGCCGGAGGCTCTGGTCCTGGCAACCGGTTGGGCCGCTGCCGCTTACCCCTGATTTTCCCAGTGCTTGGTCAACCAGGCCAGGTAGTAGGCGGATCAGCCCCACCGCGGGTTGGGCCGGCTGGTGGACCTGAACTGTCCCGTCGAGCCGGGCGGGGCGTGCCGACACGGCAGCTGGCCGCCAGCCCTCCTCGAGCGCAGCGAAGAGGAGCCGGGGGGTTTGGGGCGCAGCCCCAACCGCCGGAGGCGTCACCCGAGGCCCCAGGCGAAGCGGCCAGGGGAGAAGGAACAGCCAGCCGGTACCAGCGCAGCACCAGAGGGAGATAGTGGCAGGGGTAGCTAGGTACCCCACAGATCGGGCACCCCGAGAACCCGAAGGAGACCTGTACAGGTCCAGATAAGGGCTGAGCGTGGGCGTGTGCGTGGAGGGGCAGGCAGATGTGTCAGATGATGACTATTGGCGTGGGCGTGCGTTAAGTACTCAGCTGGGCCGACGCGCAGTTGGCATGCCCACTTATGTACTTGCGTCTGTGGGCCGGTGGGATGGGCCAACGCCTTTGTAGACAGATAACGGACGTGCGTGTGTGGGTGCGTTGGTGTGCACGATAACGTGCTAGGTGTGCGCCCAGCTTGTTCGTAAGGTCGTCCCCGCATGTCGGTCGACATGTGGGGCACCGTACTGCACCGTGGGGTAGATTATAAATAGAGGGGCACGTCTCTGAGCGGCCGGTGTCTACACGCACAGCAGATATCTCGCCTGTGCTGGGTGCTGTCACTCTCCTCGGTCATCCTCGCAATTTATATCTGGCTCTCTGCCTGGCTGCTTTTGATCTCGCTATATCTCGCCGGTCGCATTGATCCCATTTATCTCATTAACCTCGTTACCTCGTTCAACAGAAAGATTTCACGGCAACGAGCTCGCGCTCTTCTAACTTCTCTGGATCTCTTTTATCCCTAGCCTTTACCTGGTAGCGAAACACGCTCCTGTCTTCCTCTTTATTCTCGATAGGCAGCCCCTGCTCTCTCGCTCGGCCTACAATGAAAGGTGTGTACCCTCGCGTACCGTAACGGGTACCGTGCCATGTACCGTCGCGGCGGCAGTACTAACTCAGAGCCCAGCATTCGCAGTGACTCCGCCGAGCTGCAACACGCCCCAGGACATTGCCGAGCGCAAGCGCGTGGCCTCCGCTATTCACAAGGTCACCGTGGCAGGCTCGCAGCCGGCGAACGCCATGAAGACTCACTCGCTGTTCAAGACGACCGAAGGGCGCACGGGCCCGTTCCGCCTGTAGCCCTGGCTCCCTGGCGCCGGTCACTACCGCTATTTATTACCCATCTTAACATATAATTTATACACCTTTCTATTTATTAGCCAGCGAGCACGACGACAGGCAACGGCCCCGCCCGTGGCGTCCCAGCTGACCTGGTGGCGCGCCTGCATGCCCCACATGCGATCTGACGTCCGCTGTCATCTGCTGCACGACCGTTATGCAGCCTCTCCCCACCGGGCGTCACTCGTATCTCCCAGGACCCGGAGATGCCTCTGGCGGCCGGGGCGCTGCCCCGGACCCCGTAGCTCCTGCTTCGCAGGAGACTACCGGTGGCTGGTCTGACAGACGTGGCCGGGCCGCTGTGCTGCTTCGCTCGGGGGTTCGGCTGGGGGCAGGCTCGCCTCCGACCACCGGGAAGCTGCCCCGACCCTGCTGCTCCTCTCGCTTCGCTCGAGTCCGGCGTGTCGGGCGTTGGCATCCGGTAGGGCTGAAGAATATCGATAAGTCAGGGAAGCGCAGAGCGTGGAGCGAGCGCCGCGAGCCCGTCGAAGGACCCCGGCCGCCGGCCGCGCGTTCCCGTGCGTCCCTCAATTGCGTGCCTCGTCCGACCACCAGGTCTAGCTGCTCGCGAAGCGAGCACAACGGGGTCTGGGGCAGCGCCCCAGCCCCGCCGGAGGCGTACCCGACCCTTCGAGACCCCAGGACATCACACCCCACCAGGCACGGCTGACCGCCACAGCACGATCGAGAGATCAGCTTCCAGGTTCCCCTCAGCATCAGTCGGGCTGGAAGATGTCGGCTCTTTTGAAGGCCGTGGTTGAGAAGAGGGTGTCCGTTTAGAGATGGCCAGAGGGAGCGGTCTATCCAGAAGCAGGAAGCAGAGCGAGCAGCTGAGATCAAACACCCGAATCAGCGTCGCCAGCTTTGCGGGCTCTGGGCGCGCCAGCAAGAGCCCGTCGCGGACTACGCCTGAAGCGAATGGCGCCAGCGGTGGCACTGGTTCTGGCTCTGGCGCGGACTCGTCGAAAAACAGTGGAAACAGTACGCCGGCCACGTTTGTGAACGCCAGCAGTCGCACTTACCTCACGCAGGACGACGTGACCACTTTCTTCAGCTCAGTGGGCCAGGGCGCCCGGCCGCTCGCAAATGGTCGTGTGAAGAAGGCTACCAGTAGAGATGAGGGCGTGGCAGAAAGCGAGCTGGTTCTCTGTCCTATTTGTGCGCTTGACCTCTGCAAATTCGATCTTCCTGCTAGGACTCTGCATGTCAATGGATGTATAGAAAGCGGCGAGGCTTCGGAACAGGACTTGGACCTGACGCTCGACCATGATCAAGAAAGTCAGGAAAATCGGGGAGTTGTGGATGGACTACACCTCAGGAGTACTGAATTTGAGATTGATGAGCGAGATGAGAAAAGCAGAGACACAAG
Source organism: Sugiyamaella sp. yHKS617 (assembly GCA_030580325.1). NCBI lineage: Eukaryota > Fungi > Ascomycota > Dipodascomycetes > Dipodascales > Trichomonascaceae > Sugiyamaella > Sugiyamaella sp. yHKS617. Next base: position 10,118 of record JAKTSR010000062.1, on the reverse strand, counting down.
GAATAGAAACGGTGCCAGCGGTGATATCCAGCACATGCTCGACAATGAGAAGTTCGATGACAGAGAGTTTGATGATCAAGAACTCAACGAATTTTTATTTGGAAGCGTGGAAGGAGAAAAAACTGGAGAGGGAATTTCTACTGCTCTCACTAGTGCTACTGCGGGTGCTACTATAGTTAATACTGCTAGTGCTGGGGTCCAGGATACTTGCTCTACAGATAATTCAGACAGCTCTACTATGGCTGAGAATATAGAGGAAAGTTTTCAAGATGAAAAGACTGTGAATGCTCTGAAAAGGAGCAATGCCTCCATTGAGGAGATTCCTGATGCTGGTGATGCTTCCATTAAAAGGGTCCGTCAAAAAACAGCCACGAAGGAGCTAATCCGCAAGGGAGCTCGAAGTAAGCTAGTCAGCATGAGCGCCACTGCCGTTTCAGACGCGGTGTCTACATCTGTGGATACTGCCATGATAACCAGTTTTATAACTCCTGCCACGGTCAGTGCCGACTTGGTAGTCTCGTCTCCCGCGGTGCCTGCTTCTGTTTCCGCGTCGGTCCCTACCGCTCTCAGCATGCCGAGTCGTATGCCCTTCTACAAAGTTATTGAATTCGAACAGGAGTCAATAGCCGTCGACGCCTTTAATTTCGGCCCTATAAATGGCGTATCGAAGTACTTTCTAAGCCACTTCCACTCGGACCACTACATGGGTCTGGGTTCTAAATGGGACTATGGCCTCGTATACTGCACGGCCGCCACTAGTCGACTGATTCAGATGCACTTGCGAGTAAGTTCTGATATTATTCGTGAGATACCCATGAATGAAAAAGTTTCTGTCGACGGGTTGGAGGTAGTTTTCCTCGATGCAAACCACTGCCCTGGCTCTGCTATCATGCTTATTGCGGGTAATTGGGCTCGTGGTCAACACAGCCGTAAAGTCATCCTTCATACCGGTGATTTTCGGGCTTCCACAAGGCACATTGATGAATTGAACAAATGGATGCCACGGTTAAGGACTCCATCTGCTCCTCGCGGAGTGCCTAATACATTCATTGATGAAGTATACCTCGACACCACTTACTTGAATCCGACTTACTCTTTCCCTAGCCAGGAACATGTTTTGAATACCTGTGCTGATTACTGCCAGGAAATGGTTGAAAAGGGTGACATACCGACTTGTTCCAAGACTAAAACGATCTACAGCTACTTCACTCGAGCACTAACATCTGATGCCTCGAGAAAAAAGTCAGCAATCAACCCTGTGATATTTGTAGGTTCGTATACAATTGGCAAAGAGAGGCTGGCCATTCACATTGCTCAGCGCCTCAACTGCAGGATTTTTACTCAGCGAAGAAAAATGGAAACCTTGAAAGCGCTACAGGACAGAACTCTGACGGAGCTCCTGTCCGATAACGGATTAGAATCAAACGTACACATTGTAAGCATGCGCGACCTCAATATTAATGCGCTTCAAGAACATTGGCTCACACTTAAAAAGACATTCACCCACCTATTAGCTTTTCAGCCCACTGGATGGACTTTTCAAAATCCCAAGTTATCTCATCTCGACCTGGACCCTAGCGACGTGGTTGAGTTGTCAGGGCCGCGCAGTCCTCCCTTCTCGCTTTCTGAGCTTGAAAAGTGCCGAAAAATATCTGGCAAGATTCAGATATTCCGCGTACCTTACTCGGAGCACTCGAGCTTTGCGGAGCTGGAGTATTTCTGCCGCACTATTCGCACTGCTCGTATCATCCCTACAGTTGATACATCTAGCCCCCAGTCTCGCGAACGGATCAAGAGCTATCTCAGCACCTGGCGTCGTCGCTAGCATATTTATTTGTAAAATATCTATATCTTTTCTACTTTTTCATGGTCAGATGCCAGAGCTGCTCGAGCGGAGCTCGAGTCGACATGAAAACATATCTAGACTGCTGAGAAGAAAGTTGTTATCATGAACCACTGGCATGGGCACTGAACTGGGCACTGAACTAGGCACTGAACTAGGCACTGAACTAGGCACTGAACTAGGCACTGAACTGGGCACTTGAACTGCATGGTTATACGAACATAACCCGCTCCCGCGCTTATGTCCAGCAGATCTAGATAAGGGCTGTATGCATGGTGAAATAGCACTACAAACAGTCCTATTCATAGCTCGTCATCTTCAACCTGAGAATTATACCACAGCAACAATGTCTGGACTAGATAGTAAGTTCCCCTTCGTGCGTCCCGCTCCTGATCTGATTTTGAGCTTAAGTGTACGGTGTCTAACAAGTTACTGTAGAATCCCTCTTCAATTTGATGGTAAGTCCTGCTGCCAGAGCCCTCTCTGAAGTCTTAGATTTTGAATGTTGAATCTGATTCAGCTTCTTCACTCCATAGGCTCTTCTCGAGGATTGCAGGGGGATCTGTGGGACCTGAGAGGACGGGAAGTGCCCAGGTTTTGGAAGAACAGTCTAAACTCGCATGCCCGAGCCAGGCGTCGCCGGCACCTATGGCGCTAGAACCGAACAAGTACTAACTCGGAGCAGTTTACATCAAAACAGCTCAAGAAACAGGCAATGAAGGCCGGTAAGGAGAGTGAGAGCGAGAAGAAGAAGGTCAAGAAGGTATGCACTACTTTGTTCGCCTCCGGCGGCTGGGGCGCTGCCCCAGACCCCGTTGTGCTCGCTGCGCGCGCATCTGGCCCATGGATGTGTTCAACTGATACACAGCGAGAAGATTCACGGAGTTCGAGGTCAGCTACTAACGACTCGGATAGGCTATCCAGGAGGGCAATAATGACATTGCAAAGCTATATGCACAGAACGCCATTCGAAAGCAGTCGGAGCGCCTTAATCTACTGACATTATCGTCGAGGATCGATGCTGTAGCCAGTCGAGTGCGAACTGCCACTACAATGAGACAGGTGACGGGCAGCATGGCTACTGTCGTCCACGGCATGGACAAAGCCATGGAGAGCATGAATACTGAGAGAATCTCGTTGGTTATGGACAAGTTCGAAAGCCAGTTCGAGGATCTCGATGCCACGGCACAGTACTACGAGAATGTCGCATCGAGCGCCAATGCTGTGTCAACGCCCCAGGAAGATGTTGATTTGCTGATGCAGAAGATTGCCGATGAGGCGGGTCTTGAGCTGCGCCAGGACCTCGACTCGAAGGAAACCCCTCAGACCACCAGGGTGGATGCCACCGAACAGATCGAAGACAGCCTCAACGAGCGTCTCAAGGCATTGCGTTCGTAATTCTCGTCTCTATCAAGCATGGCATGGCATCGCTCTTGATTCTCCATATTTATATACACGAATAATAACCGATTCGAGCGCAGCGAGACGTCATCGACGTCCTCTCCTAATAGATTTTACCGTCTGACTCGGGGGGAGATGCCAATGCGCTTGCGAAGCAGGCACCATTGGGTCTGCACAGTGCCCAGTCGCCGGAGGCGTACGCATCTAAGCAAGGACGACGACTCATTAGAGTTGAACATTCTCTTAGGATGACGATCAGGAGTCCCGCGGTAGGATCAGATGAGACTCGTCCCATCCCTGGAGATAGCTGCTGGTATTGAGAGTATCACGAATATGACTGTATCTGCGGTACTGCCTTGTCCGGCGACTGGCAGCCTTCTCCAGCTCTGAGTCTGGCGGGAACGAGTCATACTTCGCTAAGTGGTCGTCGATAGTGGCTCCCTGCGCAGACGAAAGTACCTGCCGAAGTCGAGGATCATCCATACGATCGAACTGGCTGATCAGATAAAAGTGCATGTGCTCGCGAAGAGCGATTTTGTGGACCCTCATTTCACGCAGAAAATAGAAGATACTGTCGAAATTGCGTCCTACCAATTGGCTTTTGAGAATCGTTTCAAATATACCACGCGTAGGGGCGAGTTTGTAGTCATTAGTCATTTCATCGTAAATCGTGTAAGTGAGCTTTTTACAGTTTCCGAGCCGGTAAGCTGCGTTTATTAGCAGTCGGAAGGTGTCATTATCGGGGAGAAGGTTACGGTCAGTGCGACGGTTGTCTATATTTGTTGTTGTCTTCGGCTCCGACCCTAGTTTTGAAGCCGAGTTTGTTGTTAGGTCTGAACTCAAGGGAATATCTGCGGCCATAGTTGAATCCGCATCTGAGGCTGTGTCCGTCTCTGTTCTGGAATCCATGACATTGGTCAAGGCTCGGTAAGCGTACATCACGCCACTGGCTGCCCAGGAATGCGAGAAATGATCCAGAAGGCAATTCATCACAAGCGTCTTGAGTCCTGTACTGTATGCTGTATTTTGTAGGAAGTCTCGCACATGAGCAGTCAACTCTAATGGGTTACCGGGCATATGCTTCTCCAAAAGCGGGCCAAGGTTATGAATATATCGACATGATATACTATAACCACCTTCGAGAAATGTTTCCAGAGCATCCAAGGCTTTATTGAGATCTCCTGTCTCGATTATCGAATGAACAGCGGCGAGAGGAATGGTTCTTTCCAGGGCGCTCGTGCTAATCAGATCCAGCATCTGAGAATTACTAGACAACAAGAGCGCAATCTGTTCCACCAGTTGAGAATCTTGAAAAAGACCAGCTGATTCAAGTATCCGTATGTAGAAACTGACTGAAAGCTGCTGGCCTTTATCAGTCATGGCTACTAGATAGTTATCCCATACGAATCTTACCCCGTCGTGATCGCTGTTTTTCAGACTCGCTTCCGCTACGGCAATCCAGGTTGAATAATCTAGCTTCAGCGACAGCTGATGCTGTTGAGCTCGTTTTATAATCTCTATCGATTCTCTATAAGCCCCTCCTCGATTGCATAGTACCTGTATCGACCTGTCTAAAGGAATATCTGTGTGCCCAGCTTCAATTGAGACCAAGATATTGTTCAAAGCCAGCTCTAAATTGCCAGACTCTAAAAAAGATAGTATTAAGTTCTGGTTTAGATGTTGATAAACTTCTTTCAATTTCGTAATATTCTGGCTATTCAACAACTGTCGCTGCTCCAACTGAATTATGAGCGCCAGCAGTTTCTCATGATATACTTCTCTCACAAACGAATCCGGAATACTTCTTAATCGCCACAGTAGTTTTGCCAAGTCTTCCAACTTTAACAGATTAGGCCGGGTTATCGCATACTCCAACATCTCAAGAGCCAAGGAATGGCTGAAAACACTCTTCCCGCTTATAGCCAGCAGCTGATCAAAGTATCCCATAGCCTCTACCGGTATTGATTTGCCCTGGACTCTGAGCTGCTCGCAATATTTCACCATTCTCGGTAAATCTCTCTCGCTAGCCAGTGTAGCCAGAGATCTAGTGATCGATGCGGCGGACTCATGTTCCCGATGTGTTCCAGAATGAGTTTTCGATTGGTCTATCTGGACCACTTCGGCTATGCCAGTTAATTGACTGGCTGGAATTTGATCGTTCTTGGGCTCGCCATCATTGACCTGTCGAGATGTTACAAATCGCTTAGCAACTACTGCGCATGTCCTCGGCCGTCGACCGATATACAGTCGAATCATGGACTCAGGGACAAGTATAATCTCGGCAAAGCAGTACCCAAAAGAAAATGTCAGTGATCGATAACTATTCACTTAATATAAATTGGTAGTCATTGAAATCGTCAAAAATATCACCTCAAGGGGATACAATCTGGCAAAGATCCAGTTTAATCGTTTTATGGGCTTATAGCAAATTGTGCATGAATCCGCGTCGCGGCTACCAACATGAAAGGTTTCCAACTCTTCGACGAGGGCTCACACTATGAGTGCTAGTATGGGATTCAGTAGGAACGTCCTATCTGGGAGCAGGTTAGCATTCAGGGCATCTTGCCAATTGCGGCCATACAGCTCTTCCGCATACGAAGTCTTCGACAGAAACATCAAAACTCTGCAGAGAAATCGGGCTGCAGGGAATGTGCAACTGTCAAGGGATGTTGAATATATCAAGGACGAAATAGCCCTCCGGACAGCTGAGCGGTTAGCATTTATCTCCCGGAAGTTTGAAAAAGTGCTAGATTTTGGAAGTGGTGCCGGTAACTTGGAGAAGATTATCTGCCATCCGAAGACCCCGGATTCTGAGCTTATCCAGAGCAGACTGGGCAAAATCACGATGCTCGACAGCTCAGAGAAAATGCTGTTCCGAGATGCTGATCCAGAACTGTACGAGTTTAACAAAAAGATGAACATAGAACGGATAGTTGCTGACGAGGAAAGCTTCAGTCATAGTTTACTTCAGCCCAACACATTCGATGCGGTATTGTCGTCTATGAGCATGCATTGGATAAATGATCTGCCTGGAATTCTCAAGGGAATCGAACGCATTCTGAAACCGGACGGAATGTTCATGGCGAACATGATTGGTGGCGATACATTATACGAACTGAGGACATCGTTGCAATTGGCCGAAATGGAGCTTTATGGACGAGTGTCTCCGCGGTTGTCACCGTTGGCTGACGTCCGGGATATGGGCGGGTTGTTACAGCAGGCAAAGTTCAATCTTCTCACTGTAGATGTGGACGACATTATTGTGAATTACCCGGATATGTTTGCATTGTTAGAGGATATACAGGCAATGGGCGAGTCCAATGCAGTAAAAATCAGGCCTGGTACGATCCCTAGGGAAATGCTCATGGCTGCCAATGCGATTTATAAATCGATGCATGGGGATGAAGACGGTACAGTACCAGCTACTTTTAGGGTGATTTATATGATTGGCTGGAAGTCTTCTCCTAATCAGCAAAAGCCGCTGGAGAGAGGCTCGGGCCAGGTCAATCTCAAGGACGTCCTGCCGCAGCTGTAGCACTACGCTGCTGTAGATTAATCAATTGTATATAGAGCGTGATATGAATAATATTTACGCGGCATTGTCTATGATAGTGCCGTATTCTGCAAAATGAGCAACCATAAGACTCGAGCCCGTTATTTTCGAGTAGCGGCCAAATGTTGTACTTGATGTCCAGCATGATTCTCGACTCTAGCTCTCTTACTGTTTGCTCAGCAGCTAGACGTCCCGAATCTGAGTTAGATAAGTAAAGGTTACAGATAGATCGAAGATTTGTAGGTAATGAGTCGCTGTTTTCACTCCTACTGTAGTGGCCCTTGAAGAACTTGACAGATATACAGAGGCAGGTAAGAACTATTTCTGGATACACCATATCAAGGTAGCTCCGCGTACTGGCCGTCCAAGATTCATAGAACCCATTTGATAGCGAATTGAGAATACAGGCTGACAACGATATAGATGTGAATGGAGATAAGCGCGATTGACAAAGGAGATGTTCGATAATCACAGGAGAAGCAGGGTGAAAACAAGAAGGAAACAGCTGTGTGATGCATTTGCCAGGACCATTTATCGACCGAAAGGCAGGCCTCGTAACCACTTTGAAGGGATATGTTTTGTTCTGAACTAGAGTAATACCCCTCTCAAAGTTAATCATATTGCCATAAAGTAAAATACTATGACAGAATATGTGACAAACTACATGATATATCTAGAATCGATATGGACATCTCCATGAAATCGTGATAATTATGGTTTATGATTGGGATTTTGTAAGATGCAGCTGAAGTGTATAGTCCGTGCTGTTTCAGATTTACAGTTTAACTACTGATAATACTGCCAGAGAGTTAGACTCATATGTGAACTATTTATGTGAACTATTTAGCTAGTTTATCTAGCCCTAAGTCCTAGCTTTAAGTCCTGATCTGTGCAGGATACTTTCATGAGGTGAGAAAAGCGGAATAACCAGAATTTCAGTTACACCTACGACTATCTCAAGTTGCTATGTGGATTTATGTGCCATTTCGCATAATAATGCCCACTGTGAAAAGACTTTCACGCAATACTAGCTGTGTTAATAAGCTTGCCCGGTTTCGAACGCCTTTTTTAACTACTGCGGTTACCCGGATTCAGGTCAATAAACTTGGTTACCCGGCGTTGTACTAAAGAAACAATAAAGCTACCCCATTTTTCTTCTTCACCAAACAACTATGGCTAAACACCCATTACCATACATGATATAGAATTGTGATAATAGTTACTAACAGTTATTCACAGTTTTCAACCGTTATATCAGCAGATGTCAATCAGCCAGACAGGTCGAAAAGACTTACCCGGCCTTTTATCTGCAGTAATGACCCAGATATTAACAGATAATAGTTATTAACTATTAACAGTTAACAACAACAGTTATGAACAGTTAACAGTTATGAACAGTGAACAGTTATGAACAGTTATGAACAGTTATGAACAGTGAACAGTTATGAACAGTTATGAACAGTTGTTATGAACAGTTATGAACTGTTCATAACTGTTCATAACTGTTCACTTTTCATAACTGTGCACTGTTCATAACTTCATAACTGTTCATAACTGTTCACTGTTCATAACTGTGCATAACTGTTCATAACTGTTCACTGTTCATAAATGTTCATAATTCATAACTGTTCATAACTGTTCACTGTTCATAACTGTTCATAACTGTTCATAACTGTTCATAACTGTTCATAACTGTTCACTGTTCATAACTGTTCATAACTGTTCATAACTGTTATTAACTGTTGTTAACTGTTACTACAATTAAACTATCATATTGTAACTAGTATGGATTATTTAAAAATAATCTAGAATATTATTATATAAATTATAATGTTATTAACTGTTGTTAACAGTTATGAACAGTTCTCAGCAGTTATGAATAGTCAACAGTTTTGAGTAGTCAACGGTTATGAATAGTCAACAGTTATGAATAGTCATCAACAGTATGAATAGTCGTCGACAAGTATGAAGAGTGTATCGACGGATCCAGGACGACCACGAAGATTTACCCGGCCTTTGTTCTGCATTTTGGGTTTACTCTGAAGTCAATCATCTTATCATTACGGTAAGCGATATAGAGAGAGTGCAAGGCGCTGCTGACACAATAATACTCAGCCTGGTGGCGAGAAGAATGCATTGGCTTCCTCCTATCAGCTGCGTCTGAGCAGTCATGAGCAGTCATGAGCAGTACATGATAGCCAGGTCGCCGCACCGGTCGTGGTCAGTTTCCAGGATGTCTTAAGTCTAGAGACATAAAGAGCTGAATCCACAAAATCCTTTTACCGAAGGTATCTGTTTCAGTTGACTAGAGATGGCAGCTGTGCAAGCTGAGTGCTCTGAGAACATGGCAGACCCGTGTACGGCAACTAGTAACAGCTGGACTCCGAACTACGGTGTTTCTTGCCGTTATCTCCTTTGAGACTACTTGTTTAAGTGCCTAATGTCTAGCAATTGATTCTTGTCTAGAAGCGCCACGCAGGATGGCGGCTGGCCGGAAATTGCTTACACACGCCGATAAATAGAACACACATATGTAATACAATCCTTTGTTATTACGCCAGAACAAAACTTCCCAACAGAAAACTTTCGATACCATAATACACAGCACTCCAAGAATTCCCCGAACCTACACTGGCGGATAATCAGTCGCACTTGAACGAACAGCCCAGACACGTGACAATGAAACGGGACCCTAGCCCATGGATTGTGACACCAAATTTCACTTTCTGAGATATCGAAGCGCACGTACAGGCACATCAGATCCTGACAGCCAAAGATCGATAGCTACAAGGAGCGACGTGGCAATGTCAGACCGGGATGTCAAAGAAGAGGACGACTACGTCCGAGAAGAGACAGTGAGGACGCCTGGAGCCGACCGAGACGACGAAGATGAGGCGGACCGAAGCACCACTCGCGACGATCTCGACGAGAACGAGAACGGTGAAGCTGGCGGCCGAGACGAAGCCAATGATCGCAAGTTCACGGTCCGCAATGAAGCTGAAGGAGAAAGAGGGGAAGAGGAAGACCAGGACGAAGGAGGAGAAGAGGATGGAGACGACGATGAGGAAGACGAAGAGGATGAAGATGATGACGAGGAAGTGAACGTGAGTAACCGAAAGCGTCTGCTACCAGGCTTGCGACTGCCGTAGTTAAGATATCGCGACGGCGGCTATGGCCATTGAGCTTATGGCACATTGGGATTTAGCTTCACGGGTCCCGCTGGCCGTGTGCTCTGTGGGGCGGGCGCGCCTCGCGCCTCCGGCGGCCGGGGCGCTGCCCCGGACCCCGTGCCTCCTTCGCAGGAGACTACTCCGGGGTCCC